>SMDT01000500.1:0-165233 GCA_005392925.1 Aquilaria sinensis | reverse complement strand
TTTTGGTTGTTACACCTAATCCTTTAATATTTAAATTAGAACACATGCACATTAATTAATTGAACTAAGCTCAATGTTAAAAAAATAATTTATTGTATAGATATAATATGTTATTGCATACACGTATATTTAATTCCTTTTTATTTTTCCAGTGCCCTAACTCCATTTTGCACCCTTTAACTATGTTAAATTGCTGGTTTTCATCCCTAAACTATGAGGCAAATCAACTCAATCTTTAAAGTATAAAAACTAGACGCTTTAATCCACCGACTCAGTCATTAGTCAAATGGTAAAATGCCACGATTAGAGGAACAAACTATGCCATTTTTCATAATTTGGGAAGTGAGTTAATCCAAGAATAATTCAGGGACCGAAGCATCCAAGTCGACAAAAGTTCAGGAGGTAAAATGGCTTTAGACCTTTCCCGTACTTTAGCAGCAAGCTGTCGTGCGTGCGACAATAGCATCGTTTCTCATTGACTGGAAGCTTCTGGTTCTCCCTAGATTTAGAAACAAATCGCAACCATTTTCTTTTTCGCACTCTTTTAGATTTAACTTATTAAATTTGTAATTTAAGTTATTTAGTAGCTTTTTTATAATAAAAATTTTAAGTAATTTTTGAGATATGATAAGTAATTTAGAGATCAAAATATAATAGATGATTTAAATTATTATTTTATCACCCCTGCAATTGAAGGGAATAACTTTTGCCCTTTATTGAAGTTGGAAAAAGAAGATGAGCGTACTTAAAAAATTGGGGTGAAACAGCCAAAACGGGCAAATTCCCCACTGAATTTTTCACTATAGTATAGATCGCACACTATTGTTTTTTTGCGGTTCAAATACCCAACAAAGTTTGCGACCGAGTGAAATAGAATACTATTTTTTTTAAATGTGGACAAATTAGCTACTTGCCAAATTAATAGAGAGAATATTCCATTTATTTTAGAATATTCTATTAAGTTTGTTGAATAATATAAATAAAAAAATCCACACAATTACATTTATCCTGGGAAAATTACAACATTTATTCCCGATATAGTCATTGAAGCACATAGGTCCCAAACTAAAAATAATAATCCTTGTCCGCCCAGCGCTCCCGGACCCCTGCCCTCCTCCGCCGTTCTCACGCACCACCCGCTCCCCTCAGGTAATAATCTCCGATGCCACCGCCCACTACATCACCGCCACCTCCGCCGCCGTCCCCTCCATCATGCTTCGACGCTGAAGGTGTTCTTAGTGGGGGCGATTCCACAGATTGCTGCCGGGGGAGGAGCCGAAGAAGCAAGAGAAGGTGGCGGGGATGGCTTCACAAATTTGGACGACCCGTCGAAAGCAACACCGGCGGCCAACCCATTTGGCATAATTCTTGTAACCAAACAGGCTTATCTAAGCTAATTCCTAATATATCAGAACTAATCAATTATTAAATTGGATTGAATTGCTTGCCTAGTGGGAAGAATATTAAGAGGTCGAAGTAGATTGCCTTTAATTGGGCAGTTTCGCTTTCGTCCGCGTACGGGAAATTATCCAGCTTCACAAATTGGGAGGAATCGAAGAAGCAGGTGACGGTGACCTCCGCGTGTTCCGATTAATGGCCTCTGGCCACGATCTCGTCGAAGACTCACCGCCGCCTTGTCCTCGAACGCCTCCTTGAAGCTGACAATGTTTGGATGCTTGGGAAGGTGCCTCATGCCCACAATAGATGGAGCGGCTGGAAAGATGCGCTGCCACATTTCACAGTTAAGTGTTTTGGCGCCTATACTTTTGCATGAAACTCACGTATTACATGTCACATCTGTCCACTATGACATCAAAATATTCTAAATCATTATACAATTAGATAAAACTAACGACAGTGGCAAATATCAATTGATATATAATGTAACACTTCTGAGTGATTTAATCGCAAAAAAAAGAATAGTGGATGATCTATAGTTCTATTCTATAACAGAAAGTTCAGTTGGGCATTTGCCCATTTTCGCGTCGACAAATGAGAAAAATAGGTGATGGTCACGATTCTGTTCACTGTATATCTGTCCCTGACAGTCGCCCGTCTGCCCAGATCCGAATAGTCAAACGTAAAGGAAGTACTGAAGTAGCCTCTTGCAGTCTGTGATGGCGATTAAGATTTATGGAACCACTGTTTCGGCACCTACGACGAGGGCTATGGCTAGCCTTTACGAGAAAGAGCTCGCTTTTGAGTTTGTTCCCGTGGACATGAAAGCTCGGGAGCACAAGAAGGATCACTTTCTCGCCATAAACGTAAGTTTTTTTTTTCTCTTCTTTCTCACTAGTACTACCAGTAGTAGTGCTTCCCTTCCGTTATATTTTCACCCACCTAGTTTATTCAAAGCAAAACACCAGAAATTTCTGTTCGCCCTGTCTGAAAACAGAACGGCATCCATATGAGAGGGGGGAAAAAAATTCCCATGTTCTCACAATTGTTTGTTGCGTACTGGTGTGTGCAGGTTTGGGGGGGGGGGGGGGGGGGGGGGGGGGGGGGGGGGGCAGATGAAAGAAAACCCCATGATTTCCTTTTCTTTGTCAAAAGAAGCCCTAATTAGTTTCTTCGATCGGAGATTCTTTTAAGTATTTATCAGGTGTTTTTTACATGCTTAGAATCTGATGTGCCACTATGCTTTTATCGAAAAATTTATAGGAAGAAAAAGAAGAGAACTTTTCAGGACTAAACTAAAGGGTCTTAAATTGGGAGTATTTTATTAATCTCGGATCTGATGTTTCTGAGTCTGATGCAGCCATTTGGTCAAATACCAGTTCTTGAGGATGGAGACTTGAAGCTATTTGGTATGGATTCCTGAGAAACTCTTAGTCACATATCAAAGGATATGGTACTGTTGCTTGGTTAATCTTTTTCCTTCTAATTCTCAGAGTCGAGAGCAATCACTCAATACATTGCCCATAACTACGCTGACAAAGGGACACAGCTGACATGCCCCGGCAAGGCAATGGCCATCCAAAGAGTCTGGATGGAGGTGGAGGCTCAAAAGTTTGACCCAGTTGGTGGCAAGTTGGCGGGGGAGTTGTTTTACAAGCCTTTGTTTGGCATGGCTACTGATCCATCTGCTGTGGAGGAGCTTGAAGCTAAACTTGCTAGTGTCCTTGATGTGTACGAGGCTCGCTTGTCTCAGACCAAGTACCTGGCATGTGACTGCTTCACCTTGGCCGACTTGCACCACCTTCCAGCCGTTCACTTTCTGAAGGGCACACGGGCCCAGAAGCTGTTCGACTCGCGTCCTCATGTTAGTGCTTGGGTTGCTGATATTACTGCCAGGCCTGCTTGGGCTAAGGTAGTCGCAATGCAGAAGAAATGAGGAGAAGGGGTTCTCCTGAACCTACCAGGCATCATGGGTCGTTTGAATAATTGCCTTGGTCTAACTTGAATTGTGTTCGACCCTTCGCCTTCAACCCTTGGGTCGATGGTGACTTGGAAGTTGGAACTTTGTCTTTGCTAATGCCGGTTACAGGCTTCTAAATTCTACTTGACAATATCTTCTATGGTTCTATAGTCTGGAATGTTTTGCTTTTATCGGCAAGGCTGGACATTTCTATATTTCGGTCAGCTTAGGCAAGAACAGCAAAGAACCAGAGGGTCGTGATTAGCAACTAACTATTCTATTCTCAGCCAGAGCAGAAGAAATCCATAATGAGTTAATTAATATCAGAACAAATTTGTTTCTGAATTAAACCTTACAATCTTGAGTGACTCCTATATATGCTCTAATCCTCGAAGCATGACGGTTCATAACCACAGCTTTGATTGCAATGGATCAACAAGAACTCCAGCCTCAGCGGCATTTTCTCAGACACCTGGCGACACAGCTAGCCTAGTCGAGTTTATGACCTCCATTAGCATCAGAGAGTTTTCACATGATGGTTGGCGTATGAAGAAATGTCTTTTAGATAGTTAAGTATGGAATTGTTTCACTATTTTAGTCTTTCGGGCGGTACTAATAATATATCTCAAGGGTTCTCACATGATGTGATCATGTGATGGTCGGCGTACGAAGAAATGGTCCCCCCCCCCCCCCTCCCTTTTTTCTGACTTTCTGCCTTTAATAAAGAGTTTTTTCTACAGCTATTGTACCTCACAAAACTATTTTTTCGAGTCTCTTACGGGTGGAAAGGTTCTCGGGAGAAAAGCCGCCCCGGTCCGGTCGGTGTGCCCGTAGGTTGTTAATAAAATCGAAAAAATCAAAAGGAATTATTTTGGTTAGGTAAGATGGCTCGTGCCGCTCGACTATTTAATTATTTAGTTTGGATTGGTTTAAAATTGAATTTCATATTTGATAATAGGGTTAGCTATTAGTGTTTATATTTGAACCGAGCAAAGAAAATAAATAAGAAAATAATACCACTAACAATTATTCCCATCAAGTCTACATATGCGAAGTTTTTTGGTTTCTAATTTTGTCTTAAATGTTAGATGTGAAATGTAAGTTATCAATTTTTTTTCCTTTCTTTAGAACTTTTGTTTTACATTTTTCAATTGCATGTTCTTGGTTTCAATAAAAGAAGAACAAAATAAACCAAATTACAATTTGAATGGTTTAAATAAAAATTGAAAATATTACATTATAATTTGAATGGTTCAAACCGATTTTAGAATATAATTCAGATGATTTGAAACAAATTTTATAAGAACTTAAAATTGATCAAATTGTTTTGTTTGAATCAATTTTAAACCAGCTCAATAAACAAACCCCTGGACCATGCCACATGGTCACGGTCACAAACCCTTATGTGATAGAGGTTTGAAGCTAACAAGTCAAGTTAGAGGTGCGCAAAGACTATAAATTTAGGTCCGGGTTTTTATTTTTCCTGACCCATCCTTGCTCAATTTTGCAGCCAAACTTGAACTCAAACTATTCCAACCTGAAAAGTTGATAAGGGTGAGCATGAGTTAGATTGATTCAGTTTTTTTATAGAACCAAAAAAATCCAAAATAGTATTGGTTTAAAAAATTCTTACCCAACCATAAACCAATCAGAAGTAAAACCATAGATCTGGTTTTTCAATTCTGATTCTCAAGTTTTTTTTTATTCCTATCATATAGATATAATAATTAATAATTTCGTAATCTAATAAAATTGCATTCACAACCAGTTTAAGAAATATTTAATATAATATACAACTTAATCCACATTTAAATGTGCATGTTTTTAATATATTTAGTAATGTATACATTTAAATGTATGTTTAAATTTACAAGTTCATATATAAATATATAAGCAATTTAATAAAATCATAAATTTTACTCCATTTGTCCCATATTTTTTGCATCACTTTCCTTTTTTGGTTGTCTCAAATTCTTTGCACTGTTTCTATTTTTAGTAAGTTTTACTAAGCCAAATGACACGTATACCCTTCTTTCCAATTCTCACCAAAACTTTAAAGCCAAATGACAAATGGCCAAAGATTGAGACGATTGACTCCAGAGGAGAAGGTGATTGACTCCGGCAAGAGGCGACAAGGCAATCAACTGAGGTGAAGAGGCAATTGACTCCGGTGACGAAGCGATAAGGCAAGCAACTGAGGCGAGGAGGTGATTAACTCCGGCAACCGAGGCGATGAGGCAATCGACCAAGGCGATGAGGTGATTAACTATAGCAACGAGGAAATCCATGTAGTCAATGGAGGACGAGATTGAGGTGGCTGACAGACAGACGACGCGATGATGAGATCGTTGGACGATGGACACAATAAACGCGACGACCAACAGACAGATGACACGACAGCGCAATCGATGGACAATGGATGACTAACAGATGCGATGACGAACAATTGACAATGGATGCGATTACGAAGATCGCTCATCTGTTAGAGATCACTCAAATTAAAGTTCATTATTGGTTATCTTGTGTTGGAATTCGAGGCAAGTTAAGGCGATGGGTTTAGGAGGGTTGGATGCAAGTCTAGATTGATTTGAGCAGTGTGCTTCAGAAAGCTTTACAGGCAAAAAGGGAAAAAAAGGGCAAACTTGGGAAAACGAAGGCAACCAGTAACATGTCTTGGTTTCCGTACAAACTCAAATGGTGCATAGATATCGGGACGGAGGGAGTAGTATATTTTTATATATACTTTGGATTCACTTACACCTCGACTTTGTTCTATAACAAACCCAAAAATTGATGATTCTCTCAAATGTGAAACCAACCTCAAACTATGATTCATTTTTATCCATCCTAATAAAAGCTATTCAGACTAGTTTCCTATTCACCTAACCCATACTCACCTCTACTTCCAAATTCTCTGTCCTAATGTTTTACTGCTACTATTAAACTAATGGATAAAATCCACAGAGGGTCCCTACCTTAGTTTTATGTCTTAAATGAGTATCAGACGTTTATATTATTCTATTGAGGTACCAATCCTTCAATTATGCATTTCAATTAAATACTTTCCATTAATTTAACTGTTAAATCAAATGAAAAGTGCTAATATGATAAAAAAAAATTAAAATAAATCATGAAATAACACTTTTAACCCCTTATCTTTTCTTATCAGTAACTCTGAACCTTATACTTCTAAATCTATTATTCATCCTCCTCTTTTTACGTCCCCTCCCTCCACTTCCACCCTGCGTCCCCGCCGTTCCCCGGGCGAATTGAATCTACCCAAATCTCTCTCCTCTCCCACCACAAAAATCCTCAGCAGCTCAACAATCATTTGCTCTTCCTGAACAATCGAATCCACCCTTCCCTCCTCTCCCACACCACTTGCCTGTTTGCTGCGCCAGTCTCATCTCTTAACTCGGTGACTCAGTAGTTCAGCCCGAAGAGTTTTCCAAGCAAAAGCCGACCTCGAGGCCCTCTCACTTGCCTGGCCATTCTCTAGTCCAAGCTCCGTTGCCGGTGAAGGTCCGGAAGCAGATAATGGCACAATCGGCCTCACCTTTGCCTTATCTTTCATTTTGGGCATCTTGGCTTCGTCTTCATTGTTGCGCTGCACCATCGGGTTGCTCCACGCCTTGGCTCTATCCACCATCGTGCCGCCCGCCAATTGTTAAGTGAGAATCGGAGATCGACAGCAACACTTCTTCATTGCCCCCGTGAATTTCGCTCTCTCTCTTTCTCTCAAGGTATGGCAGACGCATCACGAGAATGATCGACTGCGGCTGGAGGTAGTGAACTGGGAGGTCGTTGGAGATCGACGGCTGGAGGCAGTGAACTGGGAAGGCGGTTAGAGATCGATGGCTGCAGGGCAGTCGACGGTTAATGGAGGTTGTGAATTGGGATGGCGATCGGAGATCGACGGCCGGAGGGCGGTCAGTGGAGCCAGCTTCTGGGTTAACGGCGGCAGAGATCGGTTAGGGTTTTGGGGCCAGGTTTGGTGAGGGAGAGTAAAAATGATCCTATTGGAAATTTAAGGTTAGAATTAGTGATCCGAGAAGTTTAACGAATAAAGTTGTTATTTTAAATTTACTTTAATATTATTTAATGTTATGTCAGTATTTTTCATTCAATTGAACAGTAAGATTGATAGGAAATACATAAATGGGATGCATAATAAGAAGAAAGATAGTTTGCTAAGGTAAAATTCAAATTTAGTCCCTTAACTATTCAATTTATCCTAAAATGGTCCATTAACTCTAAAAGTAACTATTAAGGTCCTCTAATTTAACCAACGTGTTCAATTTGAGTCACATCCGTTATGTTGGCGTTATTTTTGACAGAAAATGCACATGTGACACTTAATACCCTCTTGCTTTGCCCTAAAATGACAAATGACACGTGGCATCTTCTTTTATGACAGTTAATGATAAAATTGAGAGAATAATAAATCATAGACTAGAATTAATAAAAAAGCTAATTTTAGGGACTTAAACTGTTAATTAACCAAATCTTCCCAAATTTACTATTACCGTTGTCACCATCTTCTCTCCCTTTGCCGGCAAAATCGAGAACCTTCCGAACACGAAATGGTAATCCAAGTGAGAGACATCGGGAACCAATTTAGAAAATGGGATTAATACCGGCGAACTGAAGACCGGCTGATTAATGACGAGATCTGATGACGCTAGCAATTCTGTTTCCTCTGCTTTTCTGCTCCGTCCCTCCCTCTGCCACAATCTCTCGATTCATCTCCTCTCCTATCCATCTCCCTCCCTCCTTGCCTCAATCTCCTTCCGCCCTCCCCTATGGCATCGCTTTATCCATCCTTTCTATTCGACTGAGAGCTATGAACGGATGCAAATTGCCTTGAATGGACGCGATGGTGAACGGAGGTGATTTCACCATGAATGACATAGCCTGATTTTGTCTGATGTTTCAAATCACGAAAGATGAGATTGTGGTTCGACGGTGAGCGTGGGTCAGCAGAAGTTCGAGGTTGCTCGCAGTGAAGGATTGCTGGGAATCGTGAACATCTATGGCGATTGCTAGTAGTGAAGGATTAGACGAGTATCGGATTCGCGTTGCGGTGAGTGTGTGTCGGTGATTACTGGTAGTCCAAGGTCACTTGGTTAGCCCGATTGCACCATAGCTAGGTCCGGTTTGATTTTTGGGGAGCCCGTGGGGGATTCCGATGAAAAGCATATGCCAGCACTGTGGATTCCGATGAGAAGCAACCCCTTAGGATGCCGGCGATTCTGTTTCCTTTGCTCCTCTGCTCCTCCAATTCCCTATCCCGATACCTTACCCCTTCGATTCTGGATTGTCTGTCACCTTCCGCCCCTCCGATTTTTCATCACCCCCACCCCTTTGATTCTCCATTGATGAAGAAAGAGAAGATTTGGCCAGCAAAGGAAGAGAATATGGTGAGGGCGGTGAAAGTATATTTGGGAAGATTTGGTTAATTAACAGTTTAAGTCCCTAAAATTAGGTTTTTTATCAATTCTAGTCTAGGATTTATTATTCTCCCAATTTTGTCATTCATTGTCATTAAAAAAAAATGCCATGTGGCATTGTGGGGCCAAGCAAGGGGGTATTAAGTGCCACATATGTATTTTCTGTAAAAAATAACGCAAATATAATAGATATGACTCCAATTGAACGTGTTGGTTAAGTTAAAGGACCTTAATAGTCATTTTTAGAGTTAAATGACCATTTTAGAATAAACTGAATAGTTAAGGCACTAAATTTTGATTTTATCCTAGTTCATTAGGACAATCTTAAAATCAGGTATCCAAATAGAACAAAAAAATAAGTTAGGTAACCTACCGTGAATTTTATCCTTAAACTAATTAGTGACCTATTAATCACTAGTTTGCAAAATTTATTATTTACAATAATTAATTTATAATTTTTTAATATTTTAGTATATAGATGTAAACTTTTTACAGATATACGTTAAATAAAAAATTATAATTTTTTAAGATAATTTTTTAAATTTGTCTAGCAAAAAATAAAATACAGCAAAGAACATGTTACAAAGGTCGTAGTTTATATAGTATTTCTGTCCAGAATTGACCGTCTCTAAATCACTTAAGATAATATGTTTTTCTATATAGATGATTGAACGCACGAAATTAAATTTTTTTGAAGATGTATCAATAGGTATCCGCTGCTCAAGAAACTATCATATTCTTGATCCATGTTTTTTTTAAAATTTTTTCAGAAGCGTACTTTATATAACAAATGTATAAGAGAAGAGAAATTGGTATTATAGGTAAGAGAAAGGAAAAGACAGCTTTTTTTAGATTCAAAATGCAACCTACCTATTAATGCAACCTAACCGCATTAATAGTTGTTACACCTAAATCAGAGTAAACTACATAAATGGTCTTTTATCTTGAATTATTATTTTATTTTAGTTCATACCATATTAATAGTTCTATTTAGGTCTTAAAATCTATTAAATTTGTTTTATTTTAGTTCCTTGTTTTATGAAATTCATTAACTCAGAATAACTATTTGATATAAAATTTTAAAATTATAATTTAAATATTCAATAACTATCTTTTAATAAATTTAAAATTTTAATATTTTTTAACAAAAAATAAATAATTTAAATTATGAGTTTTTTCTTCCTCAATGAAAATAAGTTCAATTTATAAAAATAAAAAAGTGATTTGAATTTTTCATTAATTATAAAAAATTGTTATACAGACTAAAATTATTGTAAGACAATTATCAGATAGTTTAAATTATGATCTAAAAATTATTATCAAATAAATACTTTGAATTAACAGATTTCATTTAAAGATAATTAAAATGAAACATTTTTAATAAATTTAAAATTAAAATAAAACATTCAATAGATTGGGGACTAAAACAGAACATTTAGCAGGTTAGAGACTAAAATAAAATAATAATTAAAGATTAGAGATCATTCACATAATTTACTTCCTCTAATATTAAAGTCGGAGCATGTAAGCGTAGCGTAAAAAATTAATTTATCATATAGATATAGTTTATACACCAAGGTTTACTTCATTTTATTTTTCAATTGGCGTAACTAAACCTATTTTATGCCCTTAACCCATGTTGACTCGTACATTTTCACTCACATCAACTCAGTCAAAAAACTATGAAAAATTGAATACTTTGCCACTTAAGATCAACTCATATCAACTCGGTCATTGTTATCGAAGCTTTCTAGTTCTAGCCTATTGGACAAAACAAAACAAACGAGTTACAGGTTTTTCTCGAAAGTTGTGGCTAGTTACATATTCATCCATGTATTTACAAACATACTTTTATCCCAAATTTAATTTCACACAAATTAATTTTATTAAATTTATGATTTAAAACTTTATATAACTAAATTATTTAATAATTTTGTGACGTGTATATGGTCAATGGTTAAACTAGTAGTTTCTCACGTATGTGGATGCAAGAGATATTTTTTTGTTGAAGTTGGAAAAGGAGATTAGAGTATGTTCCTGAACTTATGGAGTAATAAAAGCGTGATTAATATCAAACCTGAGGAAAATTGTTAACTCTAATTTTGGGGATTAGGAAAAATTCAGTGGAGTAAGGATTCGTCTACAATGTAAATGCTTAGACGGTTTGCACCTTTTAAAAATTTAATGTAAAATAAAAAATATACTCCATCCATCCAGGTAAGGAAAATAATTTTTTTTACAACATTCACTTTTGATTAGCAATTAATTTATAATTTTTTATTATCAATATTTTAGTATATAAATAAATATATATATATATATAAATAATAAATAAACACCTATAATTTCTAAATATATATTTTTAAATTTTTTCTAATAAAAAATAATAAAAATTAATTAGAGTTAAACTATTTAGAAAAGCCAAATGTTTCAAAAAAAATATAAGATGAATGGAGTAATAAACTAACTGTTGAATTTAAAAGATTATACCCGTAAACTTTCAGATTAAGAAAAAAATCTCTAATATCCTTATTTAGCAAATATGTTTTTATAAATAAAGTTCAAAAGTTTAACACTAGTTAGTTTTAACTTAAATTAATTGACTTCAAAATAAATTATTTTTATTCTTATATCATTTTTATCTAGAATTAATTTTAATTAAAAGTAAATATTATGTAGTTATAATAATTCATTGAAAACACAATTTTTGTAATTTTACTAAATTTTTATGAATTGTTTCTAATTTAAGACATTAAAAAAGATAAATTTATGAAAATTTAATAACAGCATAAAAATTTATTTTTAAATAAATTATTACATCTACATAATATTAGTTTTCAAATAAAATTAATTTTCTATAAAAAAAATATAAAAAATAAAAATAAATAAATTAATTAACTTAAATTAAAATAAATTGACCCTAAATTTTATGAGATAAATTATAAACCTTACAAACCATCAAGTAAAAAGATTTTGCGTATGATTTTTATGATTAAAATATTCAATGGTATGATTAGGTTGTCATATTGGCACTGAGCAAAAAGATAATGAACGGAAAAAAAAAAAAAAAGGTGAGGTAAGGCCTTACCATTTACGAATCCTTGTTCAATTGAGACGGTCAAGGATTCTGTGCGCTATATATGTTAAATAATCCTCCGCCTTCCGTCCGCCCAGAATAAGAATTCGAGAGCAAACTGCTCTAGCCATTAGAATTTGTGGAAGTAGCCTCTTGTAGTCTGTGATGGCGATTAAGATCCATGGAAGCGTTATCTCGGCCGCTACGATGAGGGCGATGGCTAGCCTCTACGAGAAAGAGCTCGCCTTTGAGTTTGTTCCAGTGGACATGAAAGCTGGGGAGCACAAGAAGGATCACTTTCTCGCCATGAATGTAAGTTTTTTTTTCTCTTCTTTCTGCACTAGTACTACCAGTAGTAGTGCCTTCCTTCCATTATTTCTTCGTCCATGTGGGTTGTTCAATGAAAAACACTGGAAATTTTCTTTTCGCCCTGATTGAAAACAAAACGACATACATATGAAACAGGGGAAAAAAGATGTTTCAATTTTCTAACAATTGTTTGCTGCACGCCAGTGTGTGCAGGTTAGGGGGAAAATAGAAAAAAAGAAAACCCCATACTTTCCCCTTTCTTCGTCAAGAAAGCCCTAATTCGGTTGTTCGACCGGAGAAATTTTTTGCAATTTTTTCTTTATTTATACGGTTTCTTACTTTCTTAGAATATGATGTGCAACTATGCTTTTATCGAAACTTTTTGGAAAGGAAAAGAGAAGAACTTTACAGAACTAAATGATCTTAAATTGGGAATATTTTACTAATCTCAGATCTAATGTTTCTGAGTCTGATACAGCCATTTGGTCAAGTACCAGTTCTTGAGGATGGAGACTTGAAGCTATTTGGTATGGATTCCTGAGAAACTATTCACAAATCAAAGGATATGGAACTGTTGCATAGCTAATCTTTTTCCTTCTAATTCTCAGAGTCAAGAGCAATCACTCAATACATTGCCCATAACTACGCTGACAAAGGGACACAACTGACGTGCCCTGGCAAGGTAATGGCCATCCAGACAGTCTGGATGGAGGTGGAGGCTCAAAAGTTTGACCCAGCTGGTGGCAAGTTGGTGTGGGAATTGTTTTACAAGCCTTTGTTTGGCATGGCTACTGATCCGTCTGCTGTGGAGGAGCTTGAAGCTAAACTTGCTAGTCTCCTAGATGTGTACGAGGCTCGCTTGTCTCAGACCAAGTACCTGGCATGTGACTGCTTCACCTTGGCCGACTTGCACCACCTTCCAAGCCTTCACTTTCTGAAGGGCACACAGGCCCAGAAGCTGTTCGACTCGCGTCCTCATGTCGGTGCTTGGGTCGCTGATATTACTGCCAGGCCTGCTTGGGCTAAGGTCATTGCAATGCAGAAGAAATGAGGAAGAGGGGTTCTCCAGAACCTACCAGGTCAAAAGGCATCCCGGGTCGTTTGAATAATTGCCTTTGTCTTGGCTTGACTTGTGTTCGACCCTCCGCCTTCAACCCTTAAGTTGGTGGTGACTTGGAACTTGTAACTTTGTCTTTGTTTTTATTGGCCCATGTTCTATGGTTCTAAGATACTACTATTAAAATTCCTCCTTATCCACAGGCTTGATGAACTTCTTCAATGGTTCAATATTCTACTGCACTATCTTCTGTGTTCCTGTAGTCTTGAAGTAGTAAATGGCCCGTACTTCATTATAGAGAAATTTTGCACTTTAATTACATTTATAGAGAAAATAAAAAGCTAAATAAGTTATGAATTCAAAACTAACTAATGATCAATTCAATAGTTTTAAGAATTAGAAACATTTTAAAGTAGTTTGGTAACCAAGTTGGTAAATAGAAAACATATGACATAAGACGAAGGTAGCAGATTTGGAACTTTATCAAAACTTGAACTTTCAATTATAACTCATCAAAGTTCAGGGACCTAAAACACTAAAATTAAAAGTTTATGACGCTTTTTGTGTCTATTAGGATTGAATAATGAAAATGTCTAATTTCAAAGTTTGAGGACGAAAAGATATCACCATATATAAATGATTGACCTATGTTATGAATGATAATTTTATTTGAAAGTCCAAAAAATAGAAACGGAAAAAAAAACTCACACACATTGGCAAGGGGGGAACTATTCCTAGCATCCTATCAAGAGCCTAGCGAATGTTTTGCTTGAACATCTTGCCATTTATGGCTCCAAATAAAAGGAGGCTTAAACCGTCAGATTCAAACCTTAATATCAAGTATATTCACAATATGATGTTTGTCAACAATGGTAGGAGCTTCAAAGAATCAGAGTTTTCTGATTAGCCTTGTAATGCGACTAACTATTTTCAATCAGAGCAGCAAATAGTCTTATTTATAGCTCCAGTTAAAATGTAGTATATGTTCATATACCCAATATAACAAGCCCATGAAAAAGAACCAGGCTCAGATGATGGTGGATCCAGGATTTTTATAAAGGGAGGTCCGAATACATATATTGTCACAGCCCAAATTGCCCTTAGCCATGCATTCATAGCATTTATTTTTAATTGAAAGTTTCTATTATATAATTGGACAAATTGGCAATTCAAGACATGAAAATTTTAAAACTGTAATCTGACCATAATGGAATATAGTAAAAGAAAAAAATCAAGGGCAAATTAAATCAATCCCATTTCCATTAAAAAAATGTCAGGTACAATATATAATAATTTAGCTTTACAACCTATGCACTTAATGTGCTACAAGATCATACTGAAAGACCTAGGACATGGAAGTCCAACTCCAGGACTTGGTCTTCAATACAACATTTGAAAGAGGCTTATTCAGCTCCAGGTCAACTTAACCACAACAACAGTTACATTATTTGCAAGAAATGTAAATATTTGGGGCATGAGTTTCTAATGAAACTCATTAAAAGACATTAACAACTATGAATTCTGATTTTAGAACATACATATATATGTAGAGAGAGATAGGTGGGGGGGGGGGGGAGAATAAATCCATGAGTATCAGAAAATGAGTCAACACATGCATCCAATCATAGAAGCACATAAACACACATACCACAACACCAGCTAAATAGTCTTAGGGCCTAGCAAGTATTTCATATCTCCTTCATTCATTTTAATTAATTTAATTTAAGTTATTCAGATAAAAATTAGAGAGCTCCAGATCCAGAAGTTGGGTTAACCTAACCCAAAATCATAATCCTAATACTTGCTCATAACATATCAAACTAGAACATTACATAAAACACCCAAAAGTATCCCTGTAATTATAAACATAATTTGGGGTGTCCATTAGTTCCCAATATTTTCATACAACCATTCGGTCTTTATATATATCTTCCAATTTTTGAGAAATCAGAATTCAAACAACAACTAGGAAACCGACGGCTTTTTGGCTTAACTCCCATTCTCAGAAAACTCCTCATCACCAACAACAACAAAAATCCAATAATATAGTTTTAAACAGAATCAGAATCACATGTCGTAGGATTGTCCCTTACCTATTTTGTGTTCACTGAGCTTTCTCTTGCTAGACAACCCGAGCTTGTTGTCTTGATGTTTAAGAAACCATCAATTAATATATAACCATGATTTCATAGCTAACACACCTTGCATGAGGAAAATCGTAAACTACAATCTCAGACCAATTTATGTCAACTTGAACAACAAGAAAAATCATCTTACTCATAGTTTGAAGGTTCTGCCCTTGAGGCCGAGCGCAGCTGCTAGTAATTTCTCAAATTTCTTCCATAATCAACCTTGTCTCTTCATGTATATAAATTTCCCTTTGGTTTCGGTGGTTTCAAGGAATGATGCAGCAAAGTGGAGCAGGGTTGAGCTTTACTTTCGCGTTTATGGGAGTCGGCCAGCAGAACAAATCCCAGCCAAATAAAACCAAAAGTTGCCGAGAAATGCTCTGTTTTAATCTTGAATAGGGCACAAATCCTTTACTTAGACATTTGACTCTGTTATTACTTTCAATCGTGTCCTGATTCTTCACTTTTTTCCATTTTACTCCTCCCACAATTCTTACATAAATCCCCTTCTAATTGGTCAATTAGATCCTCAACTCTCTGTTCTTAGCAATTAAGTCCTTATTGTGCTAATTGTTCCATGAGTTCTTGCTTTCTTGCAATTCTATCCTTAACTTCACAACTTCTTGTAATTCAACCCACAAGCCTAAATTCCTTGACAATTAAGTTCTTGGCTCCATAATTCTGCCTAAACTTTTTATTTTTCTGGCAATTTAGTCTTTTCCCTATAGTTTTTTTTTTTTAAACAGCCAAAACAGCCATGGCCTATATAAAGTTGGGGGTATGATGTATATAATTATTAAACCCTAACATTAAATGATGAAACTTATAAGTTCGCATATATTACAATGTAAAGATAAAAAAAAATTAGAAGAAAATTTGAAAAATGCTCCAATTTGTCTTTCCCCCCCCCTGTTGTTGGTCAAATGACTAAAAAAAATAAACTATAAAGAAGATAAGTGAAATATTCATGTTGTATATAATGTTAGAGACAAAAATCTATTACTTAATGTATTAACTTTATCTTGTGCTGAATTAGTTTCACAATTTTTTCTTTGAATTAGATAAAAAGAGTGACAATAAAAGTTTTAGGCCTAGATAGGAAAAAATGTAAAAGTTAAATGAGCAGTATAAAATTTTTATCCATTATCCAAATTATTAGTAGAAAAAAGAGACTGAAATATTTTCCATCTTCCTTGAAGTAAAAAGGGGTTATATTATTTTTGTTTATATAGATATTATAACAATTATGAATGTTCATTAAAAAATTTAAAGGGTCCAATTAATTAATTATATATCTTATATTAATATTTTTCATGAAAAAGAGGATCCATAAACCCCCTTAATTTATACATGATCCGCCTCTGGCCTCACAGGCTTTCTCGGACACTTGGTGACACAGGTTGTTGAGTTTATGACCTCCACTCCACGAGCAACAGAGGGTCAAGCGAACTTACATTTTCAGGTTTTGAAGATCGGTCCTGTCACGTTATGAACTGAAAGGAAAAATGTAAAAAACGAGAATGTAGTGCGCATCCGGGGAATCGAACCCCGGTCAGTACCGTGGGAGGGTACTATGATACCACTACACCAGATGCGCTTATTTGCTTGCGGCTGTAATGCGATAATAATAGTTTTTATAGCATACCTAGGTAAGCGTAACTGAATGAAATCGTCTAGTCCAGTCGCGACTCGCACCAAACGCGGAGGGGAGGATGAGAATAGTCGGATTAACCGGCGGGATCGGGTCGGGGAAAAGTACGGTGTCGAATCTCTTCAAGGCGCAGGGGATCCCCGTAGTCGACGCCGACGTCGTCGCTCGCGTAAGCTCCGTTGCGCCCGGGGTCAAATGTGGCTTGATTGTAGTGGAAATCCCAAATGCTTGATTTCGATTAAATGTTTGGCAATTGTTTGAACCCTTTGGTTTGTTTTGCAGGATGTATTGAAGAAGAACACTGCAGGATACAAGAAAGTTGTCGCTTCCTTTGGGCCGGAAATTTTGCGGGAAGATGCCGAGGTTGATCGCCCGAAACTGGGCCAAATAGTTTTCTCTGATGCCTCCAAACGCCAACTTCTCAGTAGGTAATCCAAGAACGTAGAAACTGATTATTGGAACCCTTGATGTTCCATTAACCAGGCTCTGAAACACGTAAATACTAATGTCACATTCGCTTGATCATATAATATCGAATTGCAATTCCATGTAGTTATTCATTTTGCTTGGTGATGCTGCGAAATAAGCATGCTGTATGTCTTGAACTTAGGTTTGATTTATGAAATGTTGATTTCTTGTACTAGAAGAACTGTTTGTGTTGCCAATTGCCATATTTTCTCTGCGTTGCCTTCGTTCCATATTCGCCAGTAGTCATATGCAGTAATTAGTTTCAAGCTCTGTGCTTTTATCTTTTTGTAGGATATTGGCTCCCTTTATATCCTCTGGAATATTTAAGGAGATTCTAAAGCTATGGGTTAAAGGGCATAGGGTAATTGTTCTTGATGTTCCCTTGTTGTTTGAGGCCAAGATGGATAGATGGACGAAGCCTATCATTGTTGTGTGGGTTGACCCTGAAACACAACTTCAACGACTAATGACAAGAGACAGAACCTCGGAGGAAGATGCCAGAAATAGAATTGATGCTCAGATGTCTCTGGATTTAAAGAGAACGAAAGCTGACATAGTCATTGATAATACTGGATCGCTGGAAGATTTGAATGAACAGTTCAAGAAGGTACTGTTCCAAGTCAGGAAGCCCTTCACTTGGACTGAATTTTGGCTTTCAAGAGACGGAGCTTTGGCGGCTCTTGGTTCTGTTAGTGTAGGTGTTCTTGCTTGGAGAAAAGTTTATGCCAGCTTATGATGGCAATATTATCATATGCGTCCCTTATTTTTTTTATTTTTATTTTTTTTTGTGTTTTACCTTCTCTAGCATTTGCTTTCTCTACTTAAGTTAAACTCTCTATGTGGTAAAACCGAAGTGATGAACATTTCTTCCTTCCTTTCTTTATATATATATATATATTAGAAAGTTTGACTCAACTTGTCATTCTACATATGTCAGCAGATAAGAATTTGGCCTGAAGCTTGATTCAGTGTATCACCTTATTGAACTGTTGATATGTAAATCAGAAGTCCATAAGCATATACTGAAGATTGCTGATAAGTTTATATATTTGAGTTGAATTTTGTATCAACCATTCGTTTTTATGTTCTTAGATGCTGCTTCTACTAGTTACTGATGGTAACTGGGGCTGTAGCAAGTTTGGATTTTGTTTCTAAGGATGGTAAATTTAGAGATGATTAGCCACAAAGATGTCCTTCCTTTGTCTGTAATGACTCAAGACCTGAGAAGGGCTCATAAGTTGCATGAAGTCTTATCACATCAGGGAAGAAAGTCCCGCCTCGGCATTTTTCAGGAAATTCTTCACTACTGCAGGTACAACGAACCTTGTGTTTTCATACTGCATGTTGCTTTCCTTATCAATCCTACCTGTGCTTCTGCTTCTTCAGAAGAACTTCTCCGGTATTTTCATTGTTATACAGAATACAGAATTACTGATACAGCCCCAACCTCTTAGTTTGCTTAGGCATTAAGTTGAGCTGTTTTGTTCTGATACTAATGTTCTCAACAGTTTGCTGCTTTATCTCAGGATATTGCTTATGGTGGTCAAGGTAAGATGTACTTTCAAGCGATCTGAAAACTTTTCCATCTTTGCTATGCACACGGCGCACTAAGGTGGTCCACTCATTGAGTTTGTGTGCTTGCCTGCCCATATATGAATATCATTAATTGTTTATTAGATTTTGTTGGGATTTAATTGTTTTGGTGATAGGCATTTTACTTTGCAAGTGTGTGTGCAGACATAAAGCAAAAGGTGTTTTGAGTGGCAAGTGTTGTCAGTCACGACACGAGGCAGTTGGCCTTGGCTGGCTCTAGCAAAACAATTGGCTTCTATAAAGCAGCGAGATAAAAGTCTCCAAATCCGATCACTTCCATTATCCTTCCTTATTGCTGTTTATTGGGGTAATCATTGCAAGTTGGTCGTACCTGTAATAGAATGGAATGATATTTGCTGTTGGCAAATAAATAAGTTGAAGAAAGCACACGAGAAACGTTGCATGAATTACAGGTTTCACAATTTTTGTTTCTTGTAAATAATGAGGGAAAATGCCAATAAGATGTCTCTTTTTAGTGGCACTTGAAAAGCTCAACAGTTGCATGAAAAGTTGGGTTATGGGTTCTTGTGTCAGCAGAAAACAGATAACCATCATCTCCTAGTCTGCCTTTGCAGAAAAGAGAAGGTAAGAGGTCTGCCAAGGGGGCCAAATGAAAACAGACAGATCTAAGTCATACAAATCCAGTTTACATTGGATGTTGTTGGGCATGAAAAAAAAGAACATCTTGCACTGATTTAAGAATGAATGATATAGACTATAAAGTACTAGTTTAGGCAACAAGTTATAGGTTAGTGAGTCAAATGTGTTTGGCACGGAAATGCTTGGCAGCTGCAGCTCACAACTTTTCCCGTACTAAAACTCATTCCGCTGTTTGGTTGCATCAGTCACTCTTCTGTTCTGCTCTGCTCTAAAGAATAAATGCGTAGCGAGATGTTTTGCGAATATGGAATTTTAGCCGAGTGGTTGATATGAATAAATGAAATGTGAAGTAGCAACATTAGCATTACAGATTATAGGAGACCTCCCTATTTATGGCCAACAAACTAACTGACAAACTATTGCTCGGGCAGAGATCAAATCTAACAGGACTCGGCCTCTCCCTACTACTTGGGTTGGAGTGGTCTGAAGCTGAGCTGATTTGATGGAGTCATAATTGATTTAGTACAAGTGGAGTGGGTCTTGAATTTACTCGACAATAAAAGGTCATTTACTCGGTTGTTCCCGTCAGTCAGGTCCTCTCCTCTCCTGGCCATTGTTATTAAACCCAGCACCATCAGGCCGTTCGGACCGGTTCAGCGATGAGCCAGAAAGCCCAATGGGTTGAGTTACATCATTGAACCTGCTTAGGTTAAAAGGTCAAACCTGTCAGACCCGGTGACCTGGACAACTTGGTTAACCCGAGTTAGACATATTTATATGGTTTTTGGGCTTTATGCTTTTTCTCTTTTTGTTAAACTGTAGGCCTTGTAACTTAGATCACTTAACTATGTTTGGTTAATGTTTAATTGGCCTAAAGTTGAAACAATTTTTTTTAAAAAAAAAAAAGTAAAAAATGGACAATTATATTTTTGTTATATTATTAGCACTTTATAAGATTTATCTTCAAGACAAAATAATTAATTATTGAATATTAAAATAATGTGTTATTTTGTTATAAGATATAAAATATTAAACTCTTATTATTTTGAATAGCAGTATCATGGCATGGTTTCAAGGTGTGAAAATGCTTATATGTAAAGGCTGTAGAGCATTGAAATTGGCCTGTCTGGTTAAACTGGTAAACCGGTCAGCCCACGATCCCAGCCTGCCAACTCCCAAACCGGCCCCTTCTCATGAAATGGAGCTGCCACGACAGATGGTCACTAACCCATCTCAACCCAACCTGCTTGAAAGGCTACTACCAACAGGTCATGAGAATTTACTACCAGTTTTATAAAGAGAAGCCAACTGATGGAGTATGATAAATTACACTGGCATGGTATATATATATGTGTGTGCGTGTGTGTTTGCTGAGTTAATTTTTACAAATATCTTCATTCTCTCCTGGTCTAGGGGGTTGTTTTCCCTTCCCGATAGTAATTAATTTCAGGTGTCGTGAGATGCGATGGTGGTGTAGCCTAATTAGTGACACGTGTCAAACCCAGAAGGACTCCTTTGGGCCGAAGGAGAAGCTGGCGCACGCATATAAGTATCTTTTTGTCTCCTCGCACCTTCTCTAAAGCCCATAGCAACACGAATTCCTCTGCCTCTGGGATGGCGACGGCCACTGCGAAATCAGCTGAGGAGGCGCCAGGGACTTTGAAATTTCAGGTAATTAAGTCGGATTGTTTTCATCATGTCGACAATTAAATTACACATTCTTTTATGCTTCAATGTTTCACAGTCCATTACTCTGTTTATTCCAATCCAACTTTATTTATTCTATAAGCAGACTTGGGTATTGAAAGTCCCTATTCATTGCGAAGGCTGCAAGAAGAAAGTCAAGAAAGTTCTTCAAGCCATTGATGGTATTTACATATCATACAGACATATATATATATATATATATGATCACTTCCATTCTGGAATTAATATATGCACGTTTGGTTTCCTAGCCTTAATTTCAATTACTAATTAATGTTCAGGAGTTTATGTGACGACTGTGGATTCTCAGCAACACAAAGTCACCGTCACCGGAAATGTGAGCTCTGACACTCTCATCAAGAAGCTCATCAAATCAGGGAAACACGCCGAGCTCTGGCCGGAACTTAATATCACTGCTACCGATAATCATCAGAAAAAAGACAAGGGTAAGCCCGGAAAAGCCAACAAGGACGACGACAAACAACCCAAGGATCTGAAACAAAAAGCTGGTGCTACCAAGTCTTCCGAGAAGCCTGCAAACGTCCCCAAAAATGAGGCCGATGACAAGCCTCAGGCGAACGCAACCGGAGCTGCTCCTCCCCCTGCTGGAAATGGAGGTAAAAAGAAGAAGAAAAATCAGGAAACGGATCCTTCCAGTGCACCCGCAGGTAGTGGTAGTGGATCAGGGACTCCTCCACAAGAGGCGCCCCCTCAGATCACATCTCTGAATCTGGGCCGTCCGGATCCGGGTTTATATGCGTACCCGCCTTATCCGCCCATGTATAACGGACCACCGTTGTACGGGGTGAGTTACAGTGGAGTGCACCCTATTGTAAGCTCTTCCTACCACGGGCCTCCGATGCATCATAACGCATATCCACCGTGCGATGGGTTCCATAGGGATGATTATGCTGCTAATGATGACCAAGACGGTGGTTGCGCAATTATGTAACGGAAATATGATAGTGATACTATGAGGCCTAAGCTTAGTTAGTACCGCTGTTTGACGACTTAAGCTAAAAACGTTGCGACACATATGAGTACTTCTCGTGGTAGATATACACATAATGTGAGAGATACTCGAGAGAACTTTTTCCTTTTACTCTAAGGCCCAGTTCGTTTTGGATTAATGCAATTACATTATTGTATTGTTGGGCTTTTCAATTTAAACTAATTGTAAATCACTCTTTAAGTTGGCTGAATTTACATGTAGAGTCACTAATCCATCTTTCCCTGGCCCCACCTTGGCTGTCCATTTCTACAAACTATCACCTCCCAACCAAACCCACCCCTATCTTGTTATCCATCAATCAGCCACCTTACTCAACCACCACCGCCTCTGCAGCCCCTAGCCAAATCTCCCAATGAAGTTACCACCTTGAATCATAACCTCGATGATGAGCCGTTGCCTTCACTCATGCCTACACCCATGTCATCTAGGGATGGCAAACGGACGGATCGGGCGTGGAGCCACCACATCCGCTACCCGCCTGCCAGACCTGACGGACAAAAAAAAAAAGCCCGTACCTTTCACCCACGGATCACGGGCACCCCGCGGATTGCCCACGAAATTGCAAAATGCGCCGGAGTTCTTCTGTCACTCTTAAATCTCATGACTCCAGCTTCCACTACGCATTTGCTGGCTTCGGCGGCACTTCCAACCTCATTTTCCTCATCCAAATGGTGGCGAAAAATTGCAGCGGCGAAGGTCACCAACGGCGACAGGGAGAAGAAAAAGAAGATAAGATAAAGAGTTGACTAGGCTTGGCCAAAGAAAGATGAAGACGAGAGGCGGGCGGTGACGGGGAGTGAAATCGACGCTACGCAGAGTTGAATGCCGGTAACAAGCTTTGCAAGGATATCGCGGAGCCGATCTGACACGGTAACTCATCCAAGGCGAAAGAATTCGGCGGGAAGACGGAACGGAAACAGGAGATCCGGCCGATTTAGGGGAAAAGAAATCCACGCGTGGTGTAGGTGAGATTTTCTTGAACGACTTCAGATGCGTTAGCACCGCTCTGATCTTTAACGAGGTTTGATTTATATTATTTGCTAATTCACACTTTAATCACTTAAAGTACATATTTGTTTCATGTTAGTCCTATTATTTTGAAAAGTTACAAATAAGTCATTCACAAACAAAGGAAACTTGTGGCGGGTTGCGGGTATGTCGGTTTTACCTATGGGGTAAAATAAAAAACATGATGGGTAGACGGGTGCAATTTTCATAAAATATGCGCAATCCGTTGGCCGGGTATCCGCGGGTTGCGGATTTCACCCTATACACTGCCATCCCTAATGTCGTCGTCATCTTATACTCTCAACTATCTCACCCCACAACTGCTGCCTTTGCTACCCCAACCAGATCTCCCAATGAGGCTGTTGCCTGTGCCCATGACCTTGATGATGAGCCATCACCTTTGTTCATGCTTTCACTCACGCCTTATCGACTTATTTGATTGGCCTCCGCCATCACCTTTGTTTCCATTGATCGGCCAAAACCCACCCTTTCAGCCTCTTTATTTTCTTCCTTCCACACTTTCTCTATCCTTATTCCTTCTATCGGCCTTCCTCAATGAACCTACCCACCCTTGTAGACCCTGCTCTTCATCTTATTGATGCCCAATTACATCCTTCATTGTCCAACCTCTTGGTGACCTTGGCTAATGAAAGCTAGCATTAGTGAGAGGTTAATTTCAACAATGGCATTAATTGTAATTTCAGGCTTTTTCCATGGGGTTTTAAGATATATATCAGGTCTCCAAAGTGGAAAACGTGTTAACGCCAAACGAATAGGCTGTAAATATTTTTATGTTTAAAGTAAATGCAACTAATATATGTTTTTATATTCTTTTTTTTTTTTTTTGTGTTTCACTCATTATATATAAACTATTTATTATAGAAAGAGTTTTTTTTTATATGGGAAAGATATTAGGGAGAATACTACCAGAATATAAATTTTTACAAAACTGAAAATGATTTATGTTGTGTAATTTAAATTGAGTGTTTAAGTTTGTCCGAGTGGATATGACTGAAACATTTCAAATAGATGGTTTTAGAATGGTTTAAAGTCATTTTTTACACTTGGACATGGGTGATCAGGACATTTAATCCCCTCAACTTGGAATTGGGCTAACTTGCCTCCTGAACTTGTAAATAAGGGACACTTTAGCCTTTCTCCACCTTGTGCACATCACTTGATGTTTTTTATCCTAATGTTGCTTGCTCTGGTTGTTTCTTCTCGTTAATTTAGCTATTCAGATAACAAAGTAGAGTGTAGAAGCAGAGCAAAAAAATTGGTCCAATCTGAATTTGCATCGTAATGTTGACTCATTCATTTAATTTTTGGGGAACATCAAGCTTTTTTTCTTCACTAGCTAACAGGTGGTAGCAACTTTGCTTCTTATTCTCATTTTTTTACATTCCTCAAAAGATGAATGACAATGTTACGAGAAAGTGGCCTCAAATCCTTGACATTTCCTCATTCAATTTCAGCTAAAATGCTTGGTGATTCATTCATTTATCCTTTGCCTTTTCATTTAACCTACCGTATAACAACTTTAAGGTTTTATGATATATTTCTGGGTGTTTCTAATTACTTATTTGATGGGAGTGTGATTTATTTTACTTGATTTTTGTCTTAATACTGTGGAGAAAAGGGAAAAAAGAGAGATAGTAAATATGAATTTTATTGTCTGAAATTAGATACATTTGCTTTTACCTACGTAATAAATGATGGAGGACCACCCAATTTAAAGGCTTCCAAAACATCCAAGGATCCTTTAAAAATTAACTCTAGACCTCTTACAAGGAGAAAGGATAAACAAACTCAAGAAGTACTCCAAGAGCTCATCTCAGCACTCTAGGAGCATGTCATGGAGCCCATGCTCACTATCTCATAATGCACTTGGGCATTTCAAGTCCGGGGCCTTCAAAACTTCAAATCATATCATATGATGAATATTCAGACTGAAGAAACTTAAGAAAGCTTGTCGGAACCAGGAGGCCCAAACCAAGACCCCAAGTGAAACCAAGGGTGCACTTGAAAGCCTCATAGGAGCCCTTCTAGGCTATTTTGCATGCCCAAGTGTTTTTGCCTAATTTTCTTAGTTAGTTTGTTTTCCCTACACGTTGTTTAGCCAATTGGCAAATTTAGAACTTAAGGGAAACGTGCCATATGAATTTAGTGAGGAGAAGTGTTCAAACCTAGGTTTTCCAAGCCTAGTTTGACTGAGATTTACCTTTTTTGCTTGGTTTACAGTTTTTCTTTCATTTAATTTATGTAATGCCAAAAACCATAATTTCTTAACTATAAATAAAGCCTATATTTCATGTTTTTAGAAGTAGATTAATAATTCAAGTTGCATTAAACAATACACTTCTCTCTTGTTCTTTTTCAACTTCTTAGTGCACTTGTGCAATAAGTTCTTATTTTTCAATCAAATTTCTTCTAACTTCCATTCTACATGTTTGTTTCTCACCTTTGATTTTGTTTCTAATTTCTTTTCTTTTTTCCTTAATAAATTTCTTCTTCTTGGACCAAGTTTGGTAAAGTATATTTGAGTTTGCTTTTGAACTAGTATTCGTGGCCAACAAGCAAAGTATCAAGTGGTATCAGCGCTAAAGTTCCATAGGCAAGGCCTATCTATCCTATCTTTGTGTTATTTATCTTTTGTTTTATTGTGTTTTTGTATTATTTCAATAATCCTAATTCATTTTATCCTTGTCTCTTTCAAGTTCTTTCGTGTGTGTCCAAAGTGCTTCCAATTGAGCCTTTATTTGTTCTTCTTTATTCAAATCATCCAAGTGTTGTCTCCATTCGGTGTTCCCTTATATTTTGCATCCAAAATAGCTAGAAAATATCAAAAATATTTTATTTTTATTCTGTTTAAGTTGCATCCTTATTCATCAAGTTACTTTATTTCAATACAAGTTACACTCTTTCTCTTGTTGCAAAGTCTTGATTTTATCATTTTATTTTGTAGTAAAAGCTATTTCAAAGTTCTGAAAAGCCAAGTTTAGTAACAAAATTCAAACTAGTTGTGAGTGTTTCCATTTCAAACTAGTTGTCAATGTTTCATTTCCAAATTAGTTGTGAAAGTTTTTATTCCAAACATTTTGTATAAGCTTCAATGGCTCAACAATGAGGATGAGGTGAAGGTCATAAAGCAAGTCATGGTAGTTTTCAAGATTAGAAGGTATGAAAATGAAGTTTTTTGTGATGTTGTTCCTATAGAGGCCAGTCATATTCTTCTGGGAAAATCATGGCAATATGATAGAAGAGTCATATATGATGGTTTCAAGAATAGATACTCCTTTTAATTGAAAATAAAAATCATCACTTTGGTGCCATTTTCACTATAATAAGTCATAAAGGATCAAAGGAAGATTCATGGTGAGGTTGAGAGAAAAATCAATGAAAAAAAAATTAGAGATGAGGGCCTAAGTGAAGAAGGAAAAGTTGAGAGGTTAAAAAAGAAATGTGATGTGAGTGACCTTGAGGGGAAGAAGAGTACTGGGAGTTTTCAAGATAAAAGCATAGAGAAGAAAAGAGAGATTGATAATAAAGATGATTGATGTAAGAAAAACCCTTCAAGCACAAAAGTCAGTGCTTCTTTTACTTTACAAAAAAACCTTATTCTTATCTAGTGACTTAACTAACATACTTCCTGGTGTTATTGTTTCCTTGTTGAAGGACTTTGAATTTGTCTTTCCCAATGAGCTAAGAGGATTACCACCACTAAAAGGCATTACACATCAAATAGGTCTCATTCCTAAAGCATCCATTCTAAATAAGCTAGCTTATATGAGTAATCTTGAGGAGAAAAAGAAGATTCAAAAGCAAGTTGTAGACATACTTTCAAAGAGATATGTGAAGGAAAGCTTGAGCTATTGTGCTGTGTTTGTGATCCTAGTACCTAAGGAAGAAGGAACTTTAAGGATGTACATGGAATGTAGGCTAGTTAACAAAATCACTGTAAAGTATAGATATCTCATTCCTAGATTAGATGACATGCTGGGTAAGTTGCATGGGTCCACTATATTCTCTAAGGTTGATTTTAAGAGTGGTTATTATCAAATTAGGATGAAAAAAGATGATGAATAGAAAACTATCTTTAAAACTAAATTCAGGTTATATGAGTGGTTAGTCATGCCATTTGATTTATTTAATGCTCTTATCACTTTTATGGAACTCATGAATCATGTTTAAGGGAGTTCATTGGAAAGTTTGTGGATGTTACTTTGATGACATCTAGGTGTATAGTAAGAGCTTACATGAGCATGCTAATCACATAAGGCATGTGTTAGAAAATTTAAGAGCATAGAAGTTACATGCCAATCTTAAGAAGTGTTCGTTTTGAACTAACCATGTGATTTTTCTTTGTTTTATTATGAGCTCAAAAGGTATGGAGCTTGACTAAGAAAAAGTAAAGGCCATATTTGAATGCCAACACTTAAGTATGTTTCTAAAGTAAAATTTTTTATGGCTTAGCTAGTTTTTATATGAGGTTTGTAAAAGATTTCTCAAGCATTACTACACATTTAAATGAAGTAGTGAAGAAAAATGTAGACTTTAAGTGGGAAAAGACAAAAGAAGATGCATTTAAAACACTTAAGCACAAGTTGGGTAATACTCTTGTCTTAGCTCTACTTGATTTTTCTAAGGCTTTTGAGATTGAATGTGACGCATATGGACATAGTATTGGAGCTATTTGGATGCTGGAAGGAAGGCCCATATCCTATTATAGTGAGAAGCTAAGTGAAGCTACCTTGAACTACCTTACCTATGATAAAGAGATGTATACCTTAGTGAAAGCTCTTGAAACTTGGCAACACTACTTGTGGCCAAAGGAATTCATCATCTACATATAACACCAATCTTTAAAGCACTTGAAAGGCTAGGGAAAGTTGAATAGAAGACATGCAAGGTGGGTAGAATTCATAAAGACTTTTCCACACCACATTTAGTACAATCAAAGTAAAGAAAACATTGTGGCCGATGCATTATCAAAGAGGTATGTTTTTTTTTTCTTTATTAGATGCTAAAGTATTAG
Source organism: Aquilaria sinensis (assembly GCA_005392925.1). Classification (NCBI taxonomy): domain Eukaryota; kingdom Viridiplantae; phylum Streptophyta; class Magnoliopsida; order Malvales; family Thymelaeaceae; genus Aquilaria; species Aquilaria sinensis. Next base: position 136,783 of record SMDT01000500.1, on the reverse strand, counting down.
ATTTTGAGTACTTGAAGGACTTGTATGAGAATGATTTTGACTTTGGTGAGCTATATGCTAAGTGTACACATTTGGATTTTGACAAGTATTATAAGGTTGATGACTTTTTTTTCAAGCAAGGTAAGTTGTGCATTTCTAAGCATTCTTTAAGATCTTTGCTAGTCTATAAATCTTTTAGAAGAGATTTAATGGGACACTTTAGGGTTAAAAAAACCTAAAGCGTGCTCAAAGAAAGGTTTAATTAGCCGAAGTTGCAAAGAAATGTTGAAAGATTATATGCCAGTTGTCTTTGAGTGTAAAAGGCCTAAGTTTAAACTAAACCTATATGGACTCTATACTCTATTGCCTATTCCTACTGACCCTTGGATTGATATTTCTATGAATTTTATTGTAGAACTCCCTCAGACAAAGAATGGAAAAAACTCAATTTTTGTGGTTATAAATAGGTTCTTAAAGATGACACATTTTATTCCATGCCATAAGATAGATGAGGTTATGAACATTGTCAATTTTTTCTTTAATGAAGTTGTGAAATTGCATGAAATTCCAAGGACAATTATGAGTGACCGAGTTATAAAGTTACTTAGTCACTTTTGGAAACTTTTGTGGAGAAATTATTCAAAGGAATTTGAAAACTTGGGTGGAAGTTTTGCTTCATTCTAAGTTTGCATACAATAAGGTAGTGCAAAAGATAACTGGATATTCACCTTTTGAAGTTGTTTATGGTTTTAATTCACTAACCTCTATGAATTTAATGCCTTTGCTTTTAAGCAAACTTTCTAGTATAAATGGAGCTAAGAAAGCCGAGATAGTTAGAGCATTGCATGAGAAAATAAGGCTGAAAATTGAAAAGAATACTAAATAATATGCAATCCAAGCCAACAAACGAAGGAAGAAAGTGACCTTTGAGCTAAAAGATTGAGTTTAGGTTCATATGAGAAATGAGAGGTTTCCTAATCAAAGAAAGTCTAAACTTCAGCCTCGAGGAATTGAAGCATTCCAAGTGCTAGAAAAAATCAATGATAATGCCTAAAAATTGGACGTAAGAGGTAAGCGCAATGTTAGTGCAACTTTTAGTGTTTCTGGCCTATCTTTGTTTGATGTAGGTGATGATGTGAGGACAAATCTTTTCAAAAAAGGGGGAGACGATAGAGGACCATTCAGCTCAGAGGCTTCCAAGACATCCAAATATCCATTGAAGATTAGCTCTAGACCTTTTACAAGGAGAAAGGCTAAAGAAACTTAATAAGCACTCCAAAAGCTCATCTTAATATTCTTGGAGCCTGCCATCGAGCCCTCTCACACTATTTCACAATTCACTCAAGCATTTCAAGTTCAGGACCTTTTAGAACTTCAAATCATACAATATGATGAAGATTCAAGCTGAATAAACTCAAGAAAGCTTATCAAAACTAGGAGGCCTAAGCCAAAACAGTATGTGAAACCGATGGTGCACCCGAGAGCTTCTTAAGAGCCCTTTTAGGCTATTTTGTATACTTGAGCATTTTTTCCTAGTTTTCTTAGTTAGTTTGTTTTCCTTGTGTGTTATTTAGCTAATTGGCAAGTTTGGAACACATGAGAAACAAGCCACATAGATTTAGTGAGGAGAGGTGTTCAAAGCATGTTTTCCAAGCCTAGTTTTACTAGGATTACTTCTTTTGCTAGGTTTAAGGTTTTTCTTTCATTCAATTTGTGTAAGGTTGAAAAACCTAGTTTCTTAACTATAAATAAGGCCTCTATTTCATGTTTTTAAAAGAGATTAATAAGATTCAACTTGCATTAAGCAATACACTCATTTCTTATTTCTTTTTCAACTTCTTGGTGCACTTGTGCAACAAGTTCTTCTTTTCCAGTCAAATCTCTTCTAACTTCCCTTCTGCACTTCTGTTTCTCACCTTTACTTCTGTTTCCAACTTCTTTTATTTCTTTCTCAATCAATTTCTTATTCTTTGACCAAGTTTGGTGGAGTATATTCGGGCTTGCTTTGGAACTAGTACCCATGGGCAATGAGCAACATATCAATAAGGCTTTAATCTTTGTATTTTACACAAATGAAAATGTTTGACCAATTACTTCTTGATACAATGTGGCACGGAAGGTAGGCAAATCTAGTTTCCTTAGTCATATGGAACTTAATAAGAACCCCATTTTTATTCATAAACATAGGAACATGTTTGAGGTTTTTTATGGAATGTTTGTGGCTTTTTGCACAAAATTTCCTTGGCATTTGTCAGGTCCTTACTAGGAAGAACATCTGGGTGGGTTTCATTAATTGGTCCAAATGAGAACACTTGGCACATTGACCTAATAAAATGTGGTGATGAATTGTTCTTTGAACAAGGATGGCCAGAGTTCGTTCTAGATAATCTTGATGAAAACAGTGGCCTTGTTTTTGGGTACTAAGTTGCGTTAAGGTTCACTGTCCAAGTCTTTGACCAAAGTGTGTGTGAGAAACAAGTTGCATTTCATGCCACATGCAGTCAAGATCATTCAAAATATGGAGGCTTACTCGATAAAAGAGCATGGAAAAGAGTGTGGTTGCATTATATGTAATCCCATTTGGAATTCCAAAGAAAATCTAAAGTTGGTCATCTGACGTTCATTCTCGATCCTTTGATGAGAGACAAGAATCACAGTTGAGGCCTTGGGCAATATATTATGAGTAGAATGGGCAATAGGAAGAAATAATGACAATCACAATAAGTCAGAAGGCAAGTTCTTGTGGTATGAAAGTCTTGTTTTTAATGCTTGGAAATACTAGATTGCCCATCTTCCATATGTATTTCACAAGAATAAACAAACAGAGCTAAGCGGCATTAGGATAAAGAATACTATGTGATGTGCACATGAGGAAAAAAGGCAAAAATGTCCCAAGTTTGCAAGTTCAGGAGGTGAGTTAGACCAATTCCAAGTTAAGGGGGTTAAATGTCCATGTCATCCAAGCTCAAAGGTCAAAAATGGCTTTAGGCCTTTTGGATACCTATAGGATGCGTTGTTACTGGATGTGTCAGAGGGGAAAAAAATAAAAAAAGAGAAATAATAAAAAATACCTTGACTGCCCCTAAGGTTTATAAGAACTCAGACTTTAGTCCCGTATTTAAGACACATACACTCATTTCCCTTAACTACTTCCTTAGTCTGTTACTACTTTATGTTTTAATGCTCCATTTGGCTTTGCATTTTAAAATTTCTAGATTTATCCCAAACTTTTAAAATCTGCCGCGCCACCCCATCTCCTGACTCTAGCCATGACCTCTGTCGCCTCCCCAACCCCGCCCCAGATAATCCCAGGATCCAAACCCTCTCCGACATTGATCTTAACCAGGGCGACATTGCTGACTACTTAAATGAGGTGTTGGGCCATCTCGTTAATCTCCCAACTCAAATGACTCCTGCCGCACTATTGCCTGCAAGTTCAACAACTTGAAGCTTTTGTTCAACGTGGATCTCAATTCTCAACAACAATAGCTTGGCCTGGAAGCTTCAAACGATTACGTGCTATGTCTTATAAAGCAAACTTTGAAGTTTCGAAGAGTGAATTAATTGGACGGAAAAACAAGCAAAGCCAAGAAACAATATCTTGAAATTCCAGCTCAGTGCAGCCTCTACCGTTTACTTCCATGTCGCCCTTCAGACCTAGCGGATGTCACACGAAATCTCATGGTCCCAGGGGATTTTCCGATCCTACTGAGTTGCGAAGCTCACCGAAAGCCTAGGAACAATGATGGATTTGGTTCCCAGGAACCGAAAATGCACTACGATGGATTCTGGGGTTCCCGTCATCTTGGTTCTTCCTTGCCGTTGGCGACTGAAAGGCTAAAAAAACGTAACTGTGCTTGGATATGGCGTTGGAGTTCGCACGATGGGGTTGAGGCACTGAAAATGAATTTCGTAGCAAGGAAAATAAATAATTATAGTTAGAAGATCTTAACAACAGGACGAATTTTTATATGTTTTTCATTAAAAATAATTCATTATTTTCATTGTTATTGATTATTTATATAAAATCATATCATTTGAAAGCCTAAACTCTATATAATTAGTAATTACTTGAGTAAAAAATTTTAAAAAATAATTATTTTTTGTGATTCTTTTTCATACCCAACCAATGAAAGGAAAAAGTCAATAAAAAATTCTTTACTTTTCCAAAAACAGTTAAAAGCTACGTTTTGGATTTCTTTATATAAAAACTTTCGGTTGATATGCAAGTTGTGTGAATGATCAATCTTTCAATGGAAATACTCATTTTGAGGAATATCTGAATAGAAATAAATACAAACAAAAGGCAAACATGTATGGGCTGAATGCAATTATATAAGTTTGGGTTGGGCATCTGGATATGGGGAAGAAAATTTGATTAGAAATACAGGGACTTATTGGCACAGTTCTAACATCTTAAATGTCAAGTAGAGCATTTTATTCATTATTATTATATTTTTTTTAAGTGATGAAGGTAACAATGCGGGGTAAATGTAGGTGGCCCAGGCGGATAAAAGTGTAGATTTGAGCAAATCTGAAAGTGGGATTTTGTAATTTTTCTAAGAAGAAATGACAACTTATTTAATCTTTTTTAATGCTTATGAGGGGAATAAAGAAATCTGCGTTATGCCGAGAAGATTAGACTGTGGAAACAATGATAGGTTGCCTTTATTTTCACTCTTTTGGTAAAGAGCTGACTGTGTTTCTGGGCCATCTCGCTGTCAGGGATTAAAGATAATACTGGGGCCTTTCTGATGGTACCATTCTTAATGTATAAAGATTTTTATAAAGCAAATGACAGATAATGTTTTGAAGCATGAGTATAGCTGCATGTAAAATGCATTTTGACTTAAACTCTACTTCTTCTATCACATATTTATTCAACAATTTGATTTGGGGCGAAAATTATGAGAAAATGGGAAAAATGATATATTATTTTCATTTTTCTCTTAAAATTTTGTGTACATGTATTATTGAAAGAAAAATAAATATAAAAATAATAGTTTGAAGGATAATGTGATGAAGTAATTTATTAAATATGAAAATATTATAAAGATTTCGAGCTGGCCAAAATAAAATATTTTGTAATAGTTTTAGGATGGAGAGAATGATAAAATCATTTTTGCACACCATTTATCTTAATATATCCTGAATTGAAGAGATTGTGTTTCATATAACGCTTGAGAATAAACGGCTAATTACAGATTAGAAACTAGAATTTCGATTAATTAATTTATTTTTGTTGTTTATTGGAAGAATAGTTAGAACTAATCCTTTATAAAGTCGCATCCTTTTTTCCCACTTTATCTTAATCAACCCCCTCCCTTCCTTTTGTTCGACGTGTTCAGAGGCCAGGCCAAGCCCAATCTGGTCCAAATCAGGTCGTAGTGGGTCAGCCCCAATATATTCTGGGTCAAGCAGAGAGAAATGGCCCGACATGGCACAAGCAGCACCGAAATTACGCAAGCGGATCTGTTAACCCGAAATGATTCTAATTTCTAACACAATTTCAACCAACTTTGGTGGAATAGTACTAAGTAGGCCATAATAAAGATATGGAAGAATGACGTTACAGAAAAACTAGTTGACAATGAAAGAAATTCCAAATAAAATTACTTGTTTGGTTCGATTTGAGAACCGGTTTCTCTAGTAACTCTGAAAGAGCAATTTTTTTAGACAAATTGTACCCAGGTGAATGTAGGTCTGCCTGGATCATCTTGCCCTCTACCTATTGCTCTCACACGCCGATGTATTTATTAACCAATCAAAGGTAAACTGAAACTAATTAGAGCATCCCGTTTTCTAGCTGGCTTGCAGCTTATCAAATAAGCGGCTATTAATTGCGGCCTATTTTTTTTTTTAATTTTGGCTTGTCTACAACCAATTTTATATATTAAAAAAAATCTAATACTATTTTTAGCTAATAATCACTTTAATTATATTTTCTTGTAAAATAACTATTTTTCATGAATTTCATTAAATAAATTCAAAAATAAAAATTAATAAAGATGATCATTTTATAAAAATATTATTCCTAAAATAGTTTTTGGGCTTCTTAAATCGTAAAAAAATTAAATTGAAACATAAATTGAATAAATAATCACATTTTTATAATTTCCCTCAAACGCACTAGACTAACCTAAATTCCAAATTAGAGTTTTCCATTATTGTCCGTGACTCCCAAGGAAAGTCTTCAATTTCACCAAGTTTATCGCATAGCACGGGCATATGGAACGCGGTAAATAAGTTTTTGCAGTATATATTCTTTTCACGTGGTATTTTGTGTATTGATATTTTTTTTATTTTTTATTTTTAGTTTACAGTGGTATACCTTGCGTACAACATACAAAATAACACAGTACATGGTTATGGATTTTTTTTTTCATTTTACGTCAACATACCATATGTGTGTGTGTGTAATGACAAATATAATTGATACATATATTTTGACTAGATGCTATTTTTTAAAAAAACATAAAATTTAATTGGTAAATGTTTAACGTAGTTGTGATTTAGAAATTATGATGACAATAATATTTAATTTTTTCTATATATTCCATTTTTGTATGTTTCTTTTTTTGACCAATTTTTATATGTTTCTGTATATATTATATTTTCTTTAATATAATATTTTATTTATGTTAAGAAAATTGGGATGATATATATATATATATATATATATATATATATATCTATATATGTAAAAAATTATATTTAATATTTTTTTATCTCCAAAATAATATTTTAGTATATGTTATTTTTTTTTACTAAATCTATAAGAATACATAAAAGGTGTGATATAACTAGGGGTGTAAATGGGCCGGGCCGGGCCCGAGCCCTTAAGGCTCGAGCTCGGCCCCTTAGCTTAACGGTACTACCCGAGCTCGAGCTCGATATGCTCGAGCCCAAATTTTCAGGCTCGAGCTCGGCTCGAATTGGGCCCGAGCTCGGCCCTTAGGCTCGTTAGGTCCGAATAATTGAAATGAACAACCACATAATGAACAACCAAATAGTGATAAACACTGGCATCGGCCCAAGAAAAGGAACGAAAAGACAAGATCACATACATTCGCTCACAAGGGCTGGGGAGAGAAATCGCGGGGCCGACTGGCTGGGGAGAGAAATCGCGCGGCCGCTGGGGAGAGAAATCGTCCGATCGCGCGGCTGACTGGCTGGGGCAGAACACAAATCGCGCGGCCGACTGGCCGCTGGGGAGAGAAATCGTCCGGCTGGGGAGAGACGAGACGCAGGAGATACGAGACTCGACGAGCAGTGCCAGGGGAGAGACGAGGAGAAAGGCAGCAGAGATCGAGAGAGGCAGCGCCAGGGGAGAGACGAGAGAGGCAGGAGAGATCGAGAGAGGAGACGAGACTCGAGAAAGACGACTGACGAAGTGACAAGACTGGGGAAGTGGGGAGGGGTTGCGCAATTGGGCCGGGTAGGAGTTTTTTGGGTTTTAAAAATCAGGTCTCTTAGGCTTGTTTTTTTTTAGGGCCGGGTAGCATCGGGCTCGAGCTTGGCCCTATAATTTTTCGAGCTCAAAATGAGAAGCTCGAGCTCAATAAACTCGGCTTGATAAGGCTCCGTTCAGGTTCAAGCTCGAGCTACCCTTTAAAGGCCCGGCTCAATTACACTCATAGATATAACTAACAGTGCGAATATTAAAAAGCTTGTGACAAGCATTGATGGCAAAATGTGAGGAGCTCAGTGTGTTTCCTTTCCCCGTGGGCAATCCACTATCCACACGAAAAAGCAAATGCGAATTATGTTGGGGTCCTCCTGTGACTCCTGTTCCTGTCCCCTCACAAAATACTCGGCATATGGCGAGCATTTTCAATACGATGAAATCCTAGGAAACAAATAAAGTCGCACTAAATCAAAATTCTTTGGCTTAATTCGTCGTTACATAGAGTGTCGTGGAGTCTCAGGTGGAAATTTGTTCCCGTTAAATCGGCTAAATTGAAGTTAAAAAAAAAAAAGAAAAAAAATAGGTTTATTGCTACATTTAAAAATTGTAGGTCATATTTTTTTATACTATTATCAAAATTACAATTATAATTATCATTTTGAAAGAAATTCAATACTTTACAGAAGTTGCTGGGGCTTCACTCTTCATATTCATGTTTCATTGGCCAAGTTGACGATGTTTTAAGATGTATTTGGCAGTCTGAAGTTCATATCATTTTGAACTTCTAATGATTTTTTATTTCTTTCTTTATTTCGGGTTATGTTTTTTTTTGTAAGCATATAAATAGGCTTCTACGCTATTATGATTCTCTAATATATACCATGAAAATATAAAGTTCATAGGCTGGTTGTTTTTTTGCCATAATTACTGTTTTTTTCTAAATAAAGGGTTATTTTCATTAATTGTAAGCCGTACAACATCGACTAATGAAATACAACACCGAGGAAGGAGCAGGAGACCTTGCCTCAATTGTAGATATTACATGTTTTTTCGTCCTCGTGATGATACCATAACATGAAGAAATCTTCCCTAAATATCCTGATATGTGTGATATTCTAGCTTATAGATTGATAAAAACAGACCAAGAGCATAAACAGAAAAACCAACTAACACATGAACAAAGCAACACATGGTTGGACTACTAAACCAACACAAAATTGGACTAATTAAACCATTTAAAAATATAACTTGGATGATGATTTGAAAAATGAAAAAAAAAAAATTAAATGACACAATCATCCGATCCATTATTCGTAAACCCCTCACTAGGTATGTCTCAACCGTTTTCCATACCTTACTTGATCATAATTTTTCTTATAGTCACCAATTTTGAAGTGGAATACTCAGATTTACCCACCATAAAACATCGAATAAACTAAACAATACTTTAATTGATGATGGTGAAGAAGTTTTGCAGAGCAGGAGGAAGAAAGCATAAAAAAGATATAAGAGATAAAAGTAATTAAGGATAATGGGGTAGAATAATAATAATAAATCAACGATCCAGACCTGAATTGGAACCCAAGACTGGCCGGAACCATAAAAAATATAGGAGAAGAACAATGGGTTGGGGAGAAGTTGCGTCTAGGGTTTTCTCAATGTTGTTTGATACTCTCTTCTCAAGCGATTCCCAGAATCTAAAGGGGTAAAGATAAGTGCACTTAGGCCTATAATTTATTGTCCAACTAGCATAAACAACCCAAGAACAACTCGCATAATAATGATCAGGAATCAAAAAGCAAAATTCGATTCGGACCACCAAATCAACTAGTATCAGGTTGATCTGTCATCCACAACAAACGGGAATATATGCTGGCCCTGATAGGGCACTATCAACGATGAATGCTCCTTCCACTCAAATGCAAGTGAAAGAGAAGTTGCTTCTTCACTTTTCTATATAAAGCCACACAAAGTTCTGCATCTGAAACTCTAATATCAGCCTCATCAGAATCAGAGCAAGCAGAACCAGGGAAGCAAACATGAAGGCTCTCTCAGGTGATAGCCCGCTGATTCATGAATCGAAGAGGAATTTCAGAGAGAGGCTAAAGCAAGCGTATCAGGCTGCCGTAGGAGGCAAGGCAAGGGAGGGGGTCCAAGAAAGGAACAACAATCATCTGGTTAAGAGAGAAATCCAGAGACGAAAGAGGAGCTACGTTGCAGAAGAACCCATCAGAACCATGATATTTCTGGGTTCATGGAGCCACACCTAGCAAAATTTGATCAAGCACGGCAATGAACATGAAACTTGTGGTCAGAATCGATCTATTGAAAGAGGCACAGGCCATTTATTTGAATTGAAAAGCCGATTACAAGTCCTGGCATGTCATAGGCCAAAAACTACTACTTATTATGTTAACAAGTCTGCAGAGAAAGCAGTGGTGAATAATGTTAATTAGATTGCAAATAGAAATTTAAACTCCTTATCATGTATATGTCAACTGAAAATCAAACAAATAGTTGGACGTGGGCCGAACTGATCAAATAAGTCTCCATCAAGTATTTTGGTTTCAATACAATCCATGGCCCTAATCTGTTAAGGGGATCACGATAACGTATTCTCTTATACTCCATTAACGAAGCTCCAGGCAATCTGACCAAGATTTCAAATCAAACATGTGATGTGGCAGAGTACGGAGGCTTGACAATCTGGGCCGTCAATATTTATCATAATTATCTATCTATAAACACAAATTACATCACGACCATCCGGAATTTGAATCCCCAGCAACTCAAAACTGATTTGATTTGCTTTCGGCCAAAAGAGATTATAAAAATAAGTAACAGATTATAGCTTATACCTGCCGGGGGATCTCCTGCAGCACCGATGTCGTCGGCTACGACGTGGCTCTTGCTGCTGCAGCTGCTTTCATCGACGCTTCGGGTTAACCCGTCCCTGCCGATTCTGTCGTGGCGGGTCGGGTGAATGGAGGCATGGATTCGGCTTGCTCCAAATTCATCGAGGCGGAGCAGACTTCCTAATCCTAATGCACGGGCGCTCTCCGGTATGGGCTGCTTGATGAGTTTGCGCTGCCACTGGGCCGGGGCTTGGACAATAACTTCAAAGGTGGCAAATATACTAGTAAACCACTAATATTTGAACACAGGCCTAAATAAACCACTAATGTATACTCTTGTTCCACATTCTTTGTAAAAGTCACTATTTTTTGCTGCCTCAAATATGCAACATTTTCCTATTTATCAAACTACTTTAGTGTATTAATCTTGAAATAATTTATATGCAAAAAGTGAAGGATAAAATTTTCCTATTTTTTAATCTTTCGTACAAAACCCAAATGTTCCAAAAAATCCGAAAAGGAGTGACTAATAAAATAGGTCAATAAGATCATTTGGTGTACCATTAAATAATTCCATACTTCAGTGGAGAAGAAATCAAGCTATGATAATCCAGCAACCTAATTTAGTAACGTCAAAATGGGTCACATCTAGGGGTGTAAACGAACAGAACATTCGGTGAACCGTTCGTGAACGGTTCGGCGGGAGTTCGTTTATGTTTGTTTATTTAGTTAAACGAACGAACACGAACAGATTTTTATGTTCGTTTAGTTAAATGAACGAACACGAACAAAATCCCGTTCGTTCATTTACGTTCGTGAACTGTTCGGTTAATGTTCGGTTAGTGTTCGTTTATATTCGTTCATTTACTCGTTCGTTTATGTTCGTTTGTTTGTGTATCTATGTATTAGTGTCTAGTTATATATTTATTGTTATATATATTTTATATATCGTATATTATATATTTATTATAACCTATTATTATTTATGTTCACAAACGTGTTCGTTTGTTTATGTTTGTTTATGTTCGTTTGTGTTTGTTTAAGCTTGTATAAACGAACGAACACGAACACATACTAAAACTAAACGAACGAACACGAACAAGGAAAATGTGTTCGTTTATTATTCATGTTCGTGTTCGTGTTCGTTAAACATTAAGTGAACGAACACGAACAACGAACAGGACTTGTTTGTGTTCGTTTGGTTCGTTTACAGCCCTAGTCACATCTTCATCAACATTTGCTGCATGAGTCCTTGACTAGAGTGCTTGCGGAGCTCATACCATTATAATTAACTTCGAATTTAGTGCACGTATGGTTTGAGTCTACTTGTTATGGAAAATGACTTATTTGAGCCGATTTTAAAATATGAGAGGTTTATTTAGGGCAAAAAAAAAATGCCAATGGGCAAGTTGAATAAAAATGCATAAATTAATGGGTTTACCAATGCTTTCTGGCTCGAAAGTTCTAAACGCTTAACAAATGTTCATTAGAGTTATCATCAAAGTTAACGAGCTCCTAAATTACTTGGTTAAGATTTGAAGAGACAATTAGAAATGGAGAGTTAAAAGGAGATTCCATGTACTTAAGCAGATGACCTTTTTGAGTACCCAGTGATTTAAAGGTCCTAGAGTTAAGGACAGTTAGTATAGTTTTCTAAAGGTAAAAGGGACAAATCACTTATCCATGTTTGCGTTATATTGTCAGATCACCCATTATTGTTTTTTTATTTGCAATTAAATCGAACATTCAAGTTTCTTTTTAGGAAATATTGATTATTAATGATTGCGATGAAAGACAAATTAGTCACTGATGAAACTAATAGTTGGAATATGTTGTTGTCTTATCAAATATTCCATGAAATGTGGTTATGACATGACTAATTGTAAATAGTAAATTACACAATTTATCCCTGAACTATATGCTATTATGCACACCAATCACTGAATTGAAAAAAAAAAAAAAAGCATAAGAACCATCTCCCTCATAGAATAGTTCTAGTCTGTCATGGCCAATTCATGGGCAACCTAAACACTGTTGCCTTTACCACCACTCCTGAACTACATCATTTGTTTATAATGAAAATAAATTACCCAAAAGCAAGCAATTATTGAGAGGTGAAGTGAAAGAAAATAAAAAGTATGCTTGCATGGCAACGAGTTTACTAGTCTCTCTATCTGTACATAAGATATAATACTTTAGTTCTCTCTCACACACACACATAGGGTTTTTATTTTTTACGGTAGATCCATGGCAAATTCCAGCAGTATAAACACTACCAACTCGCCCTATCGAGGCCAAATCTATGGAATCTTCCCCGACTAGTGCTCCACCTAGATCATGAACTGGCCAGCCCCCAATCTCATTAGAATGTGAATGCTTGTGCATTTTCAAGCACATGACTAGCATCACCAAGTCCTCGTTGGACCCCACAAACTCTATCTTAACTCCGTTAAACCAAAAACTACCAACAGAGGCCACCAATCTCTCTGTTCTCACCCATTGATTGTGCAACCAATTCTTCACAGAATTTCTCCATTGCCAACAATTTCTCTCAAACTTTAATTTTTTGCTTGAATCAGCAACGTTTTAATTTGTCCTTTTTGTAGCACAGCCACAAAGAACAATAGAGGCCACAGGAGATCTTGATGGGTCCTTCAGTCCCAAATTTCTAGCACATGGACTAGGATTTGCTAACCCTTCCCTACACACATCCAGTCCAACTACAGGTCATGGAACCAAATTAAGAGAATAAGATGTTGAACAAGCTGCAGGAGCTAGAGAAAGTGTTGCTAGACAACAATGACAATGAAGATTTGTAAAACAAAAATAAGTTTTAGGGGGAATTTTTAGTATTGGATAAAAGTTTATAAACTAAGTTTGGTATTTTGTTATTCACAAGCTACCATGTATACATGCCACATTTGTTATCACATCATTAAAATATTCCAAATCATCTAATAACTAGACAAATGTAATGACAATGGCTAATATCCACTAATAATATAATGTTAATAAGCATTTGTGTGTGTGAATTATAGTAGTTACTAGTTAAATATTGTAGTTACAAAATTTGGGGACCAAAATGTAACACAGGCTTAACTTAAGGCCTAAAATGGAAGGATTAGAAAGTTAGGGACTGAAATCATATTTTAACCATAAACAAACATAAAATATATTGAAACCGAGAAAATTATAACATAGTTCCTCAGAAAAGCGAGTACTTTGCGAAAAGAGGATCAAACTAAAAAAATAATAAATCGTATCCATAAAAAAAAAAAATTGCTCATCAATAATAAACACTGTTGATGAACAGTGAAAAACCTTCATTGTTTAGAATATAGTATAATAAGTCAAGTAATTGTTTATCAAGTTGTTTTTTCTTTTTTCTTTTTGGAAATAATCAATTATCAAGTTTTTTTTTTTTGCCAAAGAATAGGAATTTATAAAAATGCTCAAGGAGGGTCATATAACAGATCTAGATCAATGAGAGTTTTAAGCAAAAATGAGGGACTCAAGGTCCAATCTACTAGACTCATCTTCTTTTTACACCAAAGTGGCAATAAAATTTGCACATTCATTAATTAGCTGATTTAGAAATGTGATTAACTGTACAATCCAAGAACTGGCTGCGCAGCTGATGAATTTACTGAATAACTGGATCAAGCTGCCAATCAGTAGACACCCCCTGAACCATGTCACTAGTTCCAAACAATTTGTTTCTATATGGACTTTATCTATATTGGCCCTCAAGGCAAGCAACAAACCTTCTCACAGGGCTATAGTTTCAGCCATTAGTGCGCCTGAAGCCTGCAAGCAATTACCTTTAGCTGCTAACAATTGTCCACAAAAATCACGCATAATAACACCAGTACCAGCCAAACTAGAAGATATGTCCTAAGCTCCATCAACATTTACTTTGGCATACCCCAAGTCAGGCCTTTTCCAATGTTGTTGCATTTGTCTCTAATCAATTATCAAGTTATTATGCCAAAATTATATATATCTTCTGAATTGGCATCAGATAAGATTGATCTCGCTCTAACTCCAGAAAACAGAACACATGCATCAGATTATATGAAAAATCAGTATTATTTTTTTTGTTCTATCGGTCAAGGGAAAGTATGCATTAAGAATTCAAGCTATCGTTATATGTTTTCTGTTGCCTCACTTAAAAAAAAAAAAAAGACTAGGCAATCTTGAAGTGGTCATGCTGCAGTTTAAACCTCTCATGTTTCGTGAGATAAACACCTCTGACTTCACCCCCTAAGACCTTGTATTTGTATTTGTAATAATTCTGAATATCCAAAATAAAGAATTATTATTGTTATTATTATTATTATTATTACAGAATAAACAAGAAACACCATTAGAAGAGAGGAAGACTCCATCAACTTAATTTAAAAATCCTTGGCAGAAAAAGCCGAACATCTGTCAGAAGAGGAAAATGTCGGAGAGAGAGCCAAGCTGCTAATTAACAAAGGTTTTGGTGTCAGTAGAGAATACTAAATTTCCTAAGTTGGCGCCAATCTTGATGTTCTCCCTTTGAGACAACAAACATACGCCTTTTATATTACTCAAGAGATGTAAATGCAGTATTCTCATATCTGTATTCCTTCGAGCATGGATTCATTTTATATTTATATTGTACAGAGAAAACTATGACAAGCTTACTTTTTTTCCCTTCTAAATTTATGAAACACTTAATCGTGTGTAACAGGGGTGGACCTAGAATTTTTATAAAGAAGAGACTAAAACAAATATATTTTCTAAATTATAGTCCTTATAAGGGAATATGACTAATTTCCAACCCTTTGCCATGCTCTGGCTAAAGGTAAAATGAATTTTTTATTTTGCAACTAATTAGTAAATGACGTGCATAACCAATTAGTCGTTAATAAGGTCAAACATTGAACCATTCTCATTTGATTGCTAGTTCGGAATTTGTGTTGTTTCTCAAGGCCAACTGCAACAGAAAAAATTCACTGACAAGCTCCAATTAAGATGCATTTATTTCCAGACGAAAGGAACAAATCACCAACTAGAGCTATCGCTATAACACAGATTGACCACTATGTATTTTTTTTAACGGTTAAATCCATCAACGAATAAATGATCATCTAACACTATTATATTGAATGTGGGTAAATTAGTCACTTACAAGACTAACGAAGATAATATTTTATTTTTTAAAATTATTCTATTAATTAATTCATCTAAATAATAGAAATAAAACAATCACATAGTTACTATCATGGGTAAATTACATAATTTATTCCTAGATGCTCATGGATCAATGAATAATCACTTTTTACCCATTTTCCCTTCTTATCCATTTTTCCTTCTCTTTCAACCATACTTATTAATCATAGCATCGTTATCGTGCTTCTCCATTTAACAAAAAGGCCAGATCAAGCCATCCCCACTTTACCTAGGTCCCACCTCCTCTGCGTCCTCAACAATTTCAACCCTGCTTCTTTACACTTCCTTCACCCTTTTTCGCTTTCCCTACCCAAATCATAGAAAACTAATGTGGTAAAAGAAGTAAGATTGAAATTTTAAACTGGAGAGAAGTCCAAAATCGGGGAGGAGTAGAATCAGAAACATTTATAATTATTATATTTTTGCAATCGTCTTATGGTAAAATATTATGGTTGCCAATAGTGCGTAATTAGATATTCATAAGCCTGCATGAATATTAAAAGTATACTTCTACTTTAATATTTCTTTTGTCAAAGTGTATTTCTCTTATCTGTGGATGTAGGTTTACTAAGAGTCAAATAATATTAAATTTGTATATACTTGTTTCATTTTGTTTATTGTACTATGTGCGCATAATTAGTGATAGAGGAATTTTTTCACAATAGATTATTAAACCTATATATATAATATTAGTTTTTAAATAATATTGATTGAGTTAAAAAATCATAAAAATGAAAATAAGATTAAGTTAGATTAAGTTGACCTTAGTTTGAATATTATATACAGGTCGGGTTAAAGTTTTAGTTGGAGAGACGAAACAATCAATGTATATCGCTAAAAAATTCAAATGCAGAAGTAGTGATCAATCGTTATACACAACCTGCCATTCGGTCATCATCATCTTTCTACAAGTTTCAGTATCAGCCTCTCGTTTTTTCACAAGTGCAGATAATTACTTGCATGAGAGGTAGTACGTCGACCTCACGAAAAAAACACCAGAAATCAGCATCATCATCTTTGCATGAATATCCCAAAATTGATCTCAACGGTGTTAATTTATAATACTTAATTTTTTTACTTTCTCATAATAGTTTTAATAAATTCGTAATTTATATATATATATATAAACGCGTTTCTCCAATTAAAACTAATAAACTGCATGCGATCGAGAGTATCGTATAATTCATTAATTTGTTCCAAAATAATTATATATACTAATAAAGATGATAATAATTTAAATGTCACCGACTCTGTTTTGCGTGCGTAAGTTGGAAACCACATGCATGTTGCTAAAGTTAGGGTTTCTTCTCGAGCTTATGTTTATCTCGCACTCGCAGTCTGTATATGTCACAATATATAGAGAGAGACTAATTAATATTGTAGTTCAATTAAGTTGGTGCTGAAATATATATCGATTTTTTGTATTCGCCGTCGGTGCACGTTGCTTGATCCATATGAAACAGATGGCTACTCCCCTTTCACGTATTGGCTTCGGTCTGAATACTATTACGATCATGGCTCTTGTTTTCCACTCCAACATTCCCCTGGGCGTGGCGGATTCAAGTTTTCCCAGGTGTGCGGATGTTCCAGCTAGTGACACGGACCGGATCGAGTTCGCCCAGAACTTGGAGTTCCTGGAGGCCGAGTTTTTCCTACGCGGAGCCCTCGGGCAAGGCCTCGATCACTTCGACCCCCAGCTCGCCAAGGGAGGACCACCGCCCATAGACGGCCGGAAGGCCAATCTCGACAATCTCACCCGCCGGATAATTGAGGAGTTCGGATATCAAGAGATCGGTCATCTCAGGCACGTGGTCTTGTATTACTAATTAATTATTCATGAATCAATTAGGAATTTGTGCATCCATGTAGCTACAAACTTCTTTATTTGAATTTCTCCTCGCAATTGATTAGCATATTTGACTCCCACTAATTAGAACATGCATTATTAATATATGATGATCAGGGCAATTGTGGCAACTGTGGGCGGAATTCCTCGACCTCTGTTAGATTTGAGCACCAAAAATTGGGCCAATTTATTTGACACAGCAGTAGGGTTCCGTCTGAAGCCTCGCTTCGATCCCTACGAGAGCACCCTCAAATACCTCTTAGCATCCTACGCTATCCCATACGTCGGGCTAGTGGGCTACGTCGGCACAATCCCCAACCTGAACCAGTACATCTCTCGGAGGGTAATTGGTGGCCTCTCATTTTATGTATCAATTTCTAGTGAGAGATAAACTTATATATATATATATATGATGAATCGTGCGAAACTGTATGCTGGATCCAATGTAAAGTAATGTCCTAGCAAGCAAGCAGATTATATCTTTTGTCAGGAAATAACTTCTACATATAATTAATTTTAGAAAATTTTAATTTTTATATTAATTTATTACTCATGAAGATTAATTTTTTAAATTGCAAGAACTAAACTTATTAGAAATTTTTTTAAAGCTTAACGGTTGGTAGTCTATATATAATTACTATATATATGCAGTTGGTGTCGGGGCTGCTGGGAGTGGAGTCTGGACAAGACGCGGTGTTGCGAAGCCTTCTGTACGAGAGAGCGTTGGAAAAGGTCCCGCCCTACAGCATCACGGTGGCGGAGTTCACGGCCAAGATCTCCAACTTGAGGAACACGCTGGCCATGTGCGGTCTCAAGGACGAAGGCATCATCGTCCCGCCCGAGCTCGGCGCCGAGAATCGAACCACCAGCAACGTCCTCTCCGCGGATCCCTATTCCCTCTCCTACTCCAGGACGGCGCCGGAGATCCTCCGGATTGTTTACGGCACGGGAAGCGAGTATGAGCCCGGCGGCTTCTATCCCAATGGCGGTAATGGAAGAATTGCGAGAATGTTCCTTCTCAATCACTAATGTAATTAATTAATTAATAATCTGACTGCCTTGGAATGGAAGGTGGTGCCTTGTTATCCCACTTACAATGTTAATTCTATTTATTGAATAAATTTGTTTCGGCTTTCGATATTGCAAAGTTTGAAATTTCATGCCCGTACGTACGTCTAATCCCACAATTAACTTTTTCTTTTGTTATTATAATGTTCAGAATTTAATACTAACTCATTCCTTTGTACTCCATCTTATATTATTCACGTCGAAATCCAGAAGACTTTGACAACATTAAAGGTATTATAACTTTTATAAAGAAAATACTTAAAATGTTTCATAGTAAGAGCTTTTTCTTAAAGGACATCAAATCAAATATGGACATAATTTCTTTTATAAAATTTTTTTGAAAAATATTACGACTACTCATACTCTTGAGTCAAAATGATTAGTTTGTTCTCAACTTTTTCCAAAAATAAAAGAAAAATGACGCCATGGAATAAAACAAAAATGGAAATTGTTTCATGAAAATGTCCTACTTGATTTTAATTAGCTTTATTAATATCCCGTGCTGCCTTTGGAAGTAAAGTGTGAGCATAATATAGTTGAATTTAAAAAGTGAGGAGTACAAATACCAAATAAATAGTTTAAATACAGTGTTATCATGCAATAAAAAAATTTAAAATAATAAATAGGTATTACTCCTCTTATAGATGAAACGTATTCTTTCCTGTTTAATCTTTATTAGAACTCTTACTAAACAAAATTTCATAAGGATTTTTTTTAAATCATCATTTAAACTCTTAATTACTAGATATAACTCAAAAAGGATTTTTTTAGTTTAATTTTGAAGGAAAAAATAAAAAAGATATCATAAACTACATACATTTTAATCTTTGTGTTCAAAGAAATACATTATTTATTATGGGATACAGTGAATATAATTTTAAATAAAATAATAGGTAAAAATGATGATCATATCATCACTTAACAAACTTAGTAATAAAAGTGTTTACCACTTTGGGTGAAAAACAGAAAAGTATATTCAGTCCATTATTTGTACACTAATATTGTGAACGACTGTTATTAAAGAGAGAGGTTGAGAATTAAAGATACAAGGTTTTGCTACAAATGTAAATTTTTTTAAGTAAAGAGGCTTAAATACTTTAATAAGTGACACTGAGTATAATTAAATTGGAGAAAATTCGTTTTGACAAGTTCCCGCTTTAGAATTAAAACCTATAATAGCTTGGAACCGCAATTTAGAATTCGCGTGCAGGATGCACAATAAATAGATTTATAAATTCTTTGTGGGAAAAAGCATCAAATTAAAGTTACTAATAATGTTTTGAATTGAGACCAAATATGATACTAAATGTTTTCTCTCTAAATTTGCCATTAAAGTTACCATATGAGATCAAATGTACGATCAACAATTAAAAATTAACGGAAATCGGAAAACGGAGGGTTTTGAAATAATTGGGGTGACTATGTAACTTTCAGTAAATTTTATGAACTTTATATAACTATAACTTTTCCTTTTATTCTGGGCAAATTAAAAAAAAAAACCACACACACACATAAATTTCTAAAAGAGTATGTTTGATAAAACAAAATTAAGTGCAAACAATTTATTTTTATGCTAAGAATTTTTCTAAAACTGTAAATTTTAGAGCTTGTTTAGGTGTTTTTTGAATTTGTAACCGCTCATGTTTTATGTTCTGTTTTTTTAGAAAAAAATTTTATTCTCTTTTTATTTTCATATTTCTAAAATTGTAAAAGTAATAAATTTTAATAAAATTTAAACATGAAAAATTAATTAAATTAATATGTTTGATATTTTTAAAATATGTTTAATTAAAAATATGACAACAAGGTTTTCACACTACCAATTTTTCTTTTTTTTACATAATTTTTAGCTTTTATTTTTAGAAACAAAACAAAAGTTTTAATAATTGAAAAAATTCCAAACTTCCCGCCTACGTTTTTTTTTTAACACAAGAAAAGGGTAAATTACAAAAGTCCATTAGATTTGCTAAAAATTATATAATCACCCCAAGAATTTTTATACTTTCCTTTATATTTTTAAAGGGTAAATTCTACATAGGTCATTTAGCTTATTTTTTTTTTATTATCTTCAATGAATGCATTTACTTATGCGTATTTCAATTAGATACTTTCTATCCATTTTAGGGTGAAAAGGGACAGATTTTACACCATTAAAATACATGAATTTTACTTATGTAACATTAATTAACATTAAAATAAATATAAAATAACAATTTTTGTCCTTAAAACCCTTTCAATCAACAATTTTAATCCTTCCAAACTTCCTCAATATAAAGAATGAGCCTAAATTTTTTATTTTCTCTCCTGGCAAAAGAACATCAAGAAACGAAATAAAACCCAGAAACGTGAAACGAGCAGAGAACAAATCGGAACAAATCTGAACGACAATGGTACGGCTCCTCCGCACCTTCCGCCCCTCCCTCCACCCCTTTGGCGGCGGCGCATCGCCCCTCGCCACAGGTCTATTTGTCTTCCTTAAACTCTTCGATCAAGGTTCAAGTGAACTCAAAATTGTGGAATCTATGAGCCTTCAATCGTCTGAATCATCCATTGAAGAACTTCTTACCTGGCAGATCCACGTTGTAAGGTAAGGCGAAGATTGTCTGAATTGCCGGGTGGGCGGCGGATTTGAATCGACAGAGATCGTTTGAATCATCCGGCGCAGATTTGAATCGTCTGAATTGTCCAGGCAGGCAGCAACGAAGCAGAGGAGCAGTTGAGGCACAGGTAAGTGGTAGCGAGATGAGCAGTGGACGACGGCGCTTGTTAACTAAAGGCAAAGGGCTGGCAGAAGTTATTCGATTTCTTTGTGAGATCTCCGATCTCTTCATGGGATCTTTGATTTCATCTTGAGATCTTCAATTTCACTTGTTGATTGAAGCGAAGTTTTGCCGTCAATTGTGATTCCAAGTGTTTTTTCTTTGGGAATAGGAAGGCCTTATTCGGATCGGCATGGGCATCACCATCGGAACAACTGGCGGAGATGAACAAGGCAGAAATCGGCATCGATTTCTTGATTTTGCGACACAATCTCTTTGTTCGTGGTCTACCACTCCAGAAACACATTGGCCAGATCCTCCGACAGCTTAGCTTGCCTGATTTTGCCTTCGCCTCTCGATTGAAAGAGGAATTTATAGGTAGTTAATTGTTTCCTCGGTTAGATTCTTCGACGGCCCAACTTGCTTGATTTCTCAATAATTCATAGCCATTAATTGTTTTGAGTTTTGATGAGCAGCCAATTAATTGTTTTGTATTTTGGGTTTGTGTTCTTCATGCTTTAGTGGATGGACTAAAGATGTCAATGGGGTGGATTCAGATAGGGTTGTACGATTCTATAACCTGTCCTATGAAACAATCCTTATAACTTGAATCCTACCAACAACCCGCATTGGGTAGGGTTTTCTAAACCCATATTTTATCCTTGCACTAGCGGGTAGGATGTGGATTCTCAACCCACAAACCTGCCAAATTATTACATATGAGATTAAGAAAAATCTAATATGTAAACTACGATAAATTTCTCACACAACAACAATAAATATGTTCAAACAAAACAAAAACCAATAAATAACCATGTCCAAACAACAATTAATTCTAGTAATACAACCCTCATTAATACCAACTAGTCATATATAAATAAAATGTGAACTGCGCCTATCAAGCAAATATAAAAATATCATCTCTACGAAGATTGCTTACAAGGCCTGCAATTAATATAAGAGAAAAAATGAGCAAAAGAAGAACAAAAAAAGCTACATAACATGTCAAAAACAAGCTACATAACATGTCAAAAACAAGACGTTATAACAAAAGCAATTAAAATATAGTATGTACCAACCATATAAAAAATTTAAAAATAACAATCAACTTAAATAGCCACAACATGCCACTTATAATCATTGAGAAAAAAAGAAATGATTCTCAAGAAAAGTCTATCAAAAAAATAAGATTAGTCAAACTAATTAACAAAAAGCCCTTGTAACTACATAAAATTAACAAATAAAATCCTAAAAACCCACTTTGCCCAACTAATTGTGTACTACAATGAAAGTAGATGGCTATGTACCAAAACATAATATATAGAAATACCAAAAGAGATAAAAAAAAAAAAAACTAAGACAAGTGAGCAATACATGAAGACTATAAGAAACAAAATAGTAGCATGATATTAGCATGGGTCCTTAAGTAATCTCAATACCAGCATCAATCATCCTTTAGTGGGGTGGGTTCGAAGTGGGTTGTTAGCTAAATACGCATCCTACCCGCACCCAACGAGTTCTATTACAAAAAAATTCAGATTCGCCCCAAATTCATTTAATTGGAAAAAAAAACCATACCCATCGAGTAGGGTAAGGTCGGGTTTCCACAGGGTAGAATTCAAATTGATATCCCTAGGTTGGACCTAGAAATTTTAAAAGTTTGTGTTCATTTTTTATCTTCATCAAGTGTTACAAGGTTTAGAATTATTAATTTAAAAAGTTTGAGGACCAAAATTAGTATTTTACATTTAATTTAATGTTAATTAAAGTTACGTAAGTAATTTCCATCCAATTTAACGATGAAATAGACGGAAATGACCCAATTGGGACACGATAAATAAGATAGGGTACTTTGATTGGATAACCATAAAATAGAGTATCCATTTAGAAAATGAAAATAAATTAAGGGATTTGATGTAAAATTTGCCCTATTTTTAACGATCAGTGCTTATTCGGTTCAAACTATAACTTTTGTGGCAAAATTGAGACAAAAAACTCTAGTACTATATTCAGTCCCAAATTAAAGCGCTAGTGGGCAAATTCAGTGTAACAACCAGTCTTTGCCATTATACTAACTGGAAAAAAAAAAAGTCTTTTTTGATTCAAAATCTCTACCAACTTTTTTTGTTTCAGTCCAAAAACTTTTTCATTTTTCTAAATAAGTCCTAAAAAACTACAATTGTGTAAATAGTTAATGCTTAAACCTTTCACTTTTCTAAGTGAGTTGTAAAACTTTACAACTGGGAAAATAGTTAAGGTAATCCTAAAATTGATCACTTTTCTGAAACAAACCTTTTTTAAATTACAATTTATATTGTCCAGTAAAAATGTTGAAATAAATTCAAACTATTAATAAATTTTTAATAATTAATAATACATTTAAGTTATTAGCTTCCTATCTGTAAATTGTATTCCTATTTAAACATAGAAATTAATTTTTAACTTTAGAAAAATTTAAGAACTGATTAAAAAATTTAAAACTTTAAGGATTGAAATAGAAAAGTATGATAAGTTATAGGATTAAAAGTGACCTTTCCCCTACTGTCTTACGTCAAAACTTAATAATGCTAGACCGGAAGTGACAGGCCACTTAACCGGAATCTTACTATTACAATAATTAAAAGGCCAGCTGTAAGTATAGAGCTGGCAAGCACTAGCCGCCCCATGTTCTTTTGTCTCTGAAAGCAGGTTCTGGAAAAGCAGTGAGGTCCAGAGGCCAGTTGTGGTTCGAATCTTCAGAGTCACTTTCACTTGGGGATTGAGTCTGGCGTTCGCGCGGAATTACTGGGCTACCTCGGAACCCATTTGGTATCAGAGCCCCATTGATTGTTCTATTTTCCCCTTAGAGTTGAGTTACTATGAATTTCTTGCTGATCCCCTGATCCAGGTAAATCTATTATGTCAGGAACAACTACTCCTACCTTAACCCCTACCTCTTCTTTTAGCTCAAACTCTTCTTCTTCTTATTTAGATTCACTCTGTGAATTTAAATATCTTTCTGATAATGAGAAGATTCCTCTTACAGATCTTCCCCTCATCAATCCTTATAAAGCCTTTACTAAACCTACCCATTCTCTTACTCGTACTGTAAAAAAGCTAGTCTCTCCTACTAAGAGACATGTAAAAGAGTATGTCCAAGCTACCAAGTTTGACCAACATGCTCTTCCTGCAACATCCAAAGAACAGTATGTCACGCTGGAGATCCCTCCTCAGTTCCCCCGACAATGGACAGCCGAGGGATACACGCATCTCCATTTTGGTGCTGTTCGCCTTGCTCTCACCTACCACGGAAGAAAAGGACTACCAGTTACTGCCCGTCTAGCACTGCTTGACTCCCGCTATAAGAAGTACAAGCATACCTGCATCGGTACTGTTGAGACTACACTCAATGCTGGTACTATCCTCATGACGTTCTTCCCCAATTTCTGTATGGCTCTTCAAGACCCGCATCTTTTAACGGCTCTGAAGATCCAAGTTCAGATAACTAGTGCAGAACAAGTCTCAACTACACTGGCATCCACTCTTCACTATCAGATGGCGTACAGAGTCCAGAACCATGCTCTTGACTTCTCTATGCCCAATATGAACAATGATGCCTTGTATCTGTTCGTGGATACAACCCATGTTCCTAACGAGACGTATGTCCCACAACAAATACATCGTGAGGAACTACAACGACTGATCCCTGCCTCTTGGATATCTGCATATGAATCTCTCCACCAGCAGACAGAGCCAGTCCAGTCTAAGAAGCCCATCTTCCTTGATAGAGGAAATGGTCAGACGGAAATCTTCTTTCAAAAAGAAGAACCGTCAGAAGACACTGATGTCTTCTCCACCCCAGCAGTACTCACCTTCATCCGGGAGCCCACGGAGTACCTCAATATACCAATTGAGTCTTTTGACTCTCTAGGTAATCCAGTCTACTCCTTTGCGAATAAAAAGGGTCACAAATACTTTGACGTTTGTGACTGCCCAGACTGTTACCAGTCTCCCTATGATGATGAAGAAACTACCAAGAAGATGAAGAAGAAAAAGAAAAAATCTTCTCAACATCTTCTCCAACAGCGCTACACCTATGGTGATCCCGAAGTTGGATTACTTGGTGAGCCCTCTGGCAAGTATGACTATTACGTCCTCTACTCCCAGAAGGAGCCAACTATGGATGACATCTTCCCCACTTCTGCTGAACCATTCGAACTTCCACCTCCATCACCAAAAGTAAAGATTCCCTGCCATCCCTACTATAAGAAGGCTATCAAACAACTCAGGAAGGAACAACCTTGTCCGTTTGTTCCTGAGGTCAAAGTCTTCGAGCATCCTCCTGAAGATTTTCCCCCATTGGCATTTCATGATCCTTCTACGTCAACAAAGCATACTTGGAAGGTTCCTCAACCTTCAACCGTTGATTCAGAAGGAAGACGAAGGGAAACTTCAGCTGCTGAACAAGTTCTTAATTGGCAATCTGAGAACATGGTATCTCAGAACAAAGTTCTCAGCAGAATTGAGCATAACCAAGTCCGCTTGGAGCAAAAGATGGATCAAATGATAATTGATCCATTAACACAGTGTCAGCAACGGATCAACTACCTCCATCAGGAGATTCTTGGCCTCATAGCCCGGCATGAAAACTCTTCGGCCCAAGAACAAGAGATCCAACATCTGAAGGAACAGTTAGGACACCTGCAAGCCCAACACCAACCTCAGCCCAGGTATCCTACTTCTCTTTCCTCCATATTCCAAACAGCTGACCCATTTAAACCTAGCCCAAGCCCGGCACCTTATATACCTCCCTCTTCTTCTAGAGGATTCTTTAAGCCTCTACCTGCTATCATATCTAAGCCTGCTTACCAACCTCCTTACAGGCCTCAGCCTCAATGGCCTGATTCTCCTACTTGGTCCAGTCATACACCGGCCCAAGTTCCCCCTCCGGATAAAAAATAGAAAGGCCCAGCTTATCCTCAAAAGCCCATCAAGATCCAAGAACCTTCACATCAAACATAGATGGTCCAGTCCAATCCTATCCTTGGATTTCTTGACCAACAGATACAGCAGCCTACCTCTCCATCTGCTTATGCGGCCCAACAAGACTATACTTCCACTTCTTCAAGTGAATCTGCAGAAGATGATGTAACCTCAACATCTTCTTCTGATGCCCAAGTCTATATGGCCCAAGGAGCTCCTAGTCATGCTCAGCCAGCCGAATCCACAACGACAGATGCTGGTAACCAACAAGCTCCACCGCCAGGACCTCCACCAGGACCACCTCCTGTTGTCCATATGGATGAAGATCCTCCGGCTATTAATCTTGATCCTGTTTGGCAACCTCCTTCGCTCAACATCACTCTATCCCTTGAAGGAGTCCCGACAGCAAAATGGCATGAGAAATTTCTTGAATTCCATGCCTGGTGTCTAACACAACTCCAACGAGAAGGTGCTACTCATCTCAAAGTCAATTGTGCCTTTATTGCTGGAATGTCTGGTATCCTCAAACATTGGTTTATGAGCATTGGAGAATACCGACAAATGGAACTAGCCCAGACACCAACTACTACAGAATTCGTCTTCAAGCTGTACAGAGAATTCATTGGTGAGCCAGAAGCTCTCCTTGATACAGCAAGAGAAGAATTCTTTAAGATGAAGTGCTGCTCTTACAATCGTAAAGATCTTGAGAAGCACTATGAAAGTATGCTCAAACGCTTCTATCTTCTGTGCACTGGATATGAAGCTGACAACAACTTGAAGCAAGCATACTTAAATTCTGTGCCAGAAACAATTGGCCAGGAAGCTCTCCGCATCATCCAGCAAAGTGGACAAGCTCTTAAAGATCATTCTTTTGGCAAGCTTCACCAAGTGCTGATGATTGTTCTCAGGGAGCTGTGCAACACCCATTCCTTCTTTAAGGATTTCAACCAGTCTCAAGGACTGTTTGATAAAGCCTGCCAGCAGCCTGAATTAACTATCAAGTGCAGCAGCAAAGGCAATTGCAGCTGCAGTACTCCTCGGAAGAAACACCATCGACGTCGACTCTATTCTCCTGACCGTCCCAGACGTTTCAGAAGAAAGAAGAAAAGATTCTTCCGATACAAGAAGAATAGCGGCAAATTCAAACGATGTTTTATCTGCCGCCAACCAGGACACTTTGCTAAAGACTGTCCTACGAAGACCAACAAGTCAAAGAAGAAAATGGCGAACACCATTTCTCAAGTCACTGGTGCTGATTTATCCAATGACGACATGGAGTCCATTTTCTCAGAAACAGACGATGAGGCATCTGGCCTCTTTGCCATTGAAGCTTACTTGTCAGAGTCTGATTCTGACCATCTTGAGCAAGCCTCAATCTACACCATGCAGATCTCTCCTATGCAGTCCTCCCTCTTCGCTGCTCACATTATTCCGCAAGCAAAGATCAACATTCTCCTGGATAAATATGCAAAGCCAATCCCGGTGATTGCTCTCTTTGACACTGGTGCCACCAACACCATTGTTAATCCTTCCTTGCTTCCAGAAAGAATGTGGCGACCTTGTAATGAAAGATTCCGAGCTGCAAACGGCGCTTTCTACGTCACACTGATAAGTAAGCCAATCCGGATCAAGTTCTCTCCTACAAAGTACGTCGTTACTACTGTGTTTGGTTATAATCATGGCAGAGATATGATCCTCGGCTTCGACATTATTAAGAAGCTATCAGTTCAAAGATGGACTGATAAAGGTTTGCAACTCAACAAGTTTTTCCTTCCTTGGACATCAACTCCACGACTCTATTCAACCGAAGGAGAAGCTCTCTCAGCTAGTCAGATACAATCTGAAAGTGACCCAGTGTATGGATCGATCATGCAGACTCTCATTCAACAGTCCTGTGCTGAGTCTCACGCTGAGTTTGAACAGAAGCATCCTCTTCCCCTTTGGAAGAATCCCAAATTCGACGGCACCCTCATTGTTCCAGAAGGCAATGATCCAGATCTTCGAGCCGATACTGCAGTCGGCCCTTGTTTATATTGACGATATTTTATTGTTTTCCCCTTGTACAGGTACACATTTGGAGTTATTAATTCAGTTTGCTCAAATAGTTAAAGAACATGGAGTAATGCTCTCCCAGAGCAAGATGGTCCTTGGTCAGACTTCCATTGAATTCCTTGGAGTTCAAATCAAAGATAGCAAGTACCATCCTCAGCCGCATATTGCCACCAAGATCATGAACTTCCCGGACGATAATCTCACGAGAAGACAAGTCCAGCAAATTCTTGGCTTTGTCAATTACATCCGCGAGTTCATCCCGAAGCTGTCAACCATTCGGTGGCTTTGTCTGAGTCGCTCTTCGTCTGAGTCGCTCTCCTTGGAGAGAAACGACCGCGTATAGTTAGCTTTCAGAGTCTCGGCTTATCTAACGACTACTTTCTAATGACGATGAGACGTGAATCTGAATGGCTGTGGCTACTGGTGCTCTGAGCCAGCAACTGCTCTGCTTCTCAATTCCAAGAGCCCGAGAAAAAACAATTCCATGGCTTCCGTATTCATCGACCCACCTGAGTCCTCAAAGGAAAGCTCAAATCTTTCTGGTCTCTTGTTCTTCCTCGGCTCCTCAATCCCCAGAAGCGGACCTTAAAACTGCAGAGTCTTGCGTCAATCTGGGCCTCTCCCTCTTTTCCAAAGGACGGGTGTGTACAGTTCTTTCGGCAATCTTTCAACCATACAAAATTTCATTTACAATTCATTATTGATGGGTATATGTGGTATTCTGGGGTGGGGATATCTGGTTTTGGCTGATTAATGGCTCATTCCGTAGTCAAATTTTTAGGGTTCGTGGGTTTAACTACAATAGCTTAATGAGTTCCGTCTTCAGCACCTATAATAGCTCAAGGAGTTTCTTCTATTGCAGGAACAGCTTTTTATAGTATTGGCTGATTTCCTTCGTTCATGGTTATTATGATAAGTTTCGGGACATCGTTTCTACTGCACAATGTGTCCAATGCTTCTGTTAGATCTGCATTGTCCTATTCGTTATCTTTATTTAAGCAGTGAACTACGGAGAACAAAAATAAAAATCCCGTCTTGCTCTGCAGTGGTTACGTTTCTGGACTGATCATTTCGAATTATGCTATTTCGTTGTTTACTACTAACTGTTGGAAGTGGTCTTCTTTTTTTTTTTTTGGCGGGGGGGAGTGGTGTTTCTTTTTTGGGAGAGTAAAGTTTGCTATTTTAATTTGTACGACTCTGTATAGTTTGCCAGAGCCTTTGAATAGTGTAACGGTGTTTTCCAGGTGAAAGATGCTCTAGTGCAATTTGACACAGCTCTTACCCTAGATCCCAAGCCTGTGGAAGCTCAAGCTGCTCTCTATAACAAAGCCTGCTGTCATGCCTATAGGTAGCTACTTCTTTTGTTTGTTTTCTGGGCTTAGGTGTCTTTGCCTGTACAGTATCTTGAGAACTTTCACTGGGAGTTGCTTGAGTGCAATCTCCTCACGACATGGACTCTTGATGCTTTCATGGTGTATGATGGTTATTCTAAATTTGTGGAAGTACATTAATAAGTTCACTGCTGTTTTTTGCTGCATTAGCATGTGTTAAACCATTTTCTGCTGGCCCTGCATGCTAATTCATTCAATTCTATTCATCCCTCAGTATTTAATGTAAACCTTTCTTTTTTATTATCCTATATTCATTTAAAATATTTCCCTCTGAAATGTAACTTCAGAATGGCTGTTATAAAGTAATTTTGGAGGCTTGTTTTCTAAGATTGTGAATATTGTTCTGTGATGCAATGCCTAAAGACTTTAGGCAAACTTATTTTAGGCGTAGAATTAGGAAGTAAATTTTAATTAGGATTCTTTGCTCTCCTATTTATTGCTGGATTTATTTGTTTATTTTAATAGTTTATTTCTTTCCTTTTCTATTTATTTCCTTTATGCTTCCCCTCCTATAAATAGGGGAAACAAGACCTTTTGAAGACAGTTTTTGATGTTATTGAATTAAGAGATTTCCCTTCCCCTGGTTTTCTTCTGCTTCTTCTCTTTTGTGTTCTCTCTTTTGGTTCTAGCCCTACCCTACATCATTCTGTTTTTGTTTTTGTGTTTAATTTTGAGTAAGAGGTGAAGGAAAGAAAGCAGCTGATTGCTTACGTACTGCTTTGAGAGATTACAACCTCAAATTTGGTACAATTTTAAACGATCCTGACCTGGCCTCGTTTAGAGCATTGCCTGAATTCAAGGAACTGCAAGAAGAGGTTTGTCAATAAAGTTCCAGCTGATTGGTTTGCTACATTGGCCATTTAACTATTGCGTGCCTTTGGAGGTTGTTCTCCATCTTGGCACAGATCTTTCCTTACTCT
Source organism: Aquilaria sinensis (assembly GCA_005392925.1). Lineage (NCBI taxonomy): Eukaryota > Viridiplantae > Streptophyta > Magnoliopsida > Malvales > Thymelaeaceae > Aquilaria > Aquilaria sinensis. The sequence continues at coordinate 106,344 of SMDT01000500.1, read as the reverse complement.
TACATTTCTGCCCTTCACCCTAGCTAGTATTTGTGAAAATAATCCTGCTGCATGTTTGAATTATTGTATATAGTAAGTTGAATACTAAGTGTAGGTACGTCTAAATTTTGTTGTACTGGGTGCAGGCAAGGTTAGGAGGGGAAGATGTTGGCTACAGCTTCCGCAGAGACCTCAAACTTATCAGTGAAGTCCAGGCACCATTTCGTGGGATAAGGAGATTCTTTTATGTGGCATTTACTGCAGCTGCTGGAATTTCATTGTTCTTTACTGTGCCTAGGCTGATTCATGCCTTAAAAGGTGGTGATGAGGCTCCTGATCTTTGGGAAACTGCTAGCAATGCTGCCATCAATATTGGAGGTATTTGTTGATTTAATACATATCGTCCCTCCGTGTACAGTAGTAACATGTGGTCACTAGTTTAGATGTCCCTGAATAGACTTGCTGGTTTTTTTAAATGACTGAACTTTTGAATCAGCTATGTCCAGGCATTATTGTACTTGTGGCTTTATTTTTATGGGATAACAAGAAAGAGGAAGAGCAACTTGCTCAAATAACTCGAGATGAAACTCTCTCAAGGCTGCCATTGCGCCTTTCCACTAATAGGGTCGTTGAACTGGTGCAGCTACGAGATACTGTTAGGCCGGTTAGTCATAGACCTTGAAACTTTTTTGGTCAATTGCTCTTTCTATATGATTGGAGGCTCTGGTCCTTGTAATGGAAAATTCCACGTGAGCTACTATTGTGATTGATTATGAACCAATCAGGGCACATATTTTTTGTCTTTTGCTGTTAATTATCTCCTAAATGTGAATATAACATCTTAAGGTTGTTCGTTTGTTATTCCTTTTCTTAATTATTTCCAATTCTTGTTAACATCTACTTGCTTTCGTATCCACATTATAACCTAAAAGCTTGGATTCAGGTTATTTTAGCTGGGAAAAGAGAATCTGTTTCATTGGCTATGAAGAATGCAGATAGATTCAGAACTGAGCTCCTTAGACGAGGTGTTCTTCTAGTTCCTGTTGTGTTTGGTGCAGGTAGAAATCCACGGGCAGAGAAGAAAGGATTTGGTGCTCCTCCAAAATCGACGGCAGCTCTTCCATCTATTGGGGTAAGGCACAAAGGTCTAGAGTGTCTGAACGATATATAATTCCACTGAGAAGAATTTCACTGGGGATCTTGAAATTGCTCTTGTAGATTGTCAGTTAGTGTTATATTTATTAATGCTCTGTGTAATGGCACCATTATAGGAAGACTTTGAGAAGCGAGCTCAATCCATCACGGTGAAATCGAAGTTGAAATCTGAGATCCGTTTCAAGGCAGAAGTTGTATCCCCTGCTGAATGGGAGAGGTCAATCTACTATTAATCATTGTGCTTGTCAAAACTTTCACTTTTTTCACCAGTTATATGTATCTTTCCACTCATGATCATCAATGAATGCCTTTAGGTGGATAAGGGATCAGCAGAAGTCTGAAGGAGTGACACCCGGGGAGGATGTGTACATAATATTGCGGTTAGATGGTCGAGTACGAAGATCAGGAAGAGTAAGTTCATCCCTAAGAGTTGAGAGTTCATTGTTAAACAAATTCTTGCATAACTATCTGATATATAATATACAATTCCTTGTTAAACAAATACAAGCCGGGTGCATGTTACATTTCATTACTCTGAAATGGTAGAACACATTTATGTCATTTGGTGAGCAGTTGCTTAAAAATTGGATTGTTTTTTGTTTCATTGCAATAAATTGTGTGCGCCCACTTGACAGGGCTTGCCTGATTGGCAGCAGATAGTGAAGGAGCTGCCACCAATGGAAGCACTGTTCAGCAAACTGGAAAGGTAGAATCTCTTCCTGTTGTTGGAAACATTGAACTTTTATTTGGGGAATTCATGGAAATAAGATTGGGACTACACGGTCTTCATTAAAAAAAAAAAAAGTACAATAAATCTGCTGCTTTTGAAATATTCGTTTATAGCTCCAAATTGTACCTGTTCTCTGGAAATGCAACGAAATATTTCCTCGAGTTCCATTTTGTGTTAGCTTGTCCATATGATGAGGTAGGCGAACCAAAAGGACTAATCGTTTAATCGTGGTCTGTTTGGCAAGGGCATCAGCAATTAGCATTAGATATTGAGAAAAATCAATAGTAGTTTTTAAGTCCCAACATTATTTCTTTCAGTAAATATGAGCCTGTTGAGGGAGTAGGAATTAGAATCCCAGGTTCTGTTGTAGTAACTACAAGCCTTAACCATTAGGTAAACTTTTTAGTCGTTTTAGGTTCAAAGGTTGAGAAAAGGCTATCTCGATCATTAATCGATTATTAGATGCTAGTAACGTTGATCCTGAGATATGTTGCCAAGTGGACCCTCAACCGCAACCTCGTAACCACAAATACGGGTAAGAGTGATTGTAGATCGATGGAAGAACTTGTTGACTTGTCTATGGATTTTAGGGAACTGTCCATCTGCTTGGTACGACCTAAAATTATTTCTAGCTTCCATCCGCTTTCTGCCAGACTTGCAATTGCCCTTACCCCAACACTTTCAAATCCCAATCCTCTTGTCCCGCCTTGTAACGACGTCTGATTTGATACCATTGGGAAAATAAAAACTAATTTCCCTGCGTATATTATAGTATATCTTTATTAATCTGTGGCTAAGATGGTTCTTTTTCTTGTCTTCATCTAACATAGCCGTGAGATTTAATTGCGTTCGAATTGGGAGTTGATGATAAGAGTAATACAAGAAGCAGATCTAAATGGTTGGACTTGGGATTCGAGATGCACTACATAGAGTAGCGTGAGCAGATTGAAATTGAAGAAGCCAAGATGGGTGGGCGGGCTTTTTCACCCACATGCCTTTGCCTCTTCCAAACCATAAAAAACAAAAGGCTTAAATCACTTTTAATCCCTTGAACTATAGTAACTCATACATTTTAGTTCATGTAGGATAACTCAGTCAATTTGGTCCCTTGAACTATGAAAAATATGACACTTTTACCATTTAACTCAATAACTAAGTCAACTTAACTTTAAGACATTAGATTTTTAATGATTCAGAGCCTAATTGTAACCATTTAAACTCTTAGTTGCTAAATCACAAAAATAAATAATTTGAAGCACTTAATGATAATTAAACCTAAACTCTTCACCAACACATCTCCTTCATCAAATCATCGCCACCTCCAGTCGCCATCCCTAACTCTTCCCCGCCTCTGCCCTCCAAATCTCCCCATTCTTTGTCCCCATCTCCGACCCTCAAGCATCCTCCCCACAGCCTTAGTTGCCTTCCACTCCTTCTCCCTCTTTGCGTCATCATTCATCTTCCACCCTATTGCCACGTGCGTCTACAAGTAGGTTTGGGTCGCCATCGTTGCCACTATCGCTAGTGGATAGGTCAGATTTGGCAGTGAATTTCATGCCAGGGCTCCTTCGTTGGGAACCCAAAAAGCCTAATTTTCACTAGAAAAATTGGGAACTTGCCCTCCAAATATGAACTATCGCGAGATAAAAGTTTATAAAAAACCTTCTCGACCTTAACTCTAATCTCACTCACAAGTGTAAGGCATCAATTGTAGTAGCGGTGAATCAAGTATTGATCCCATAAAAAATTGTATGGCAAAGAATTCCACCAAATACTATGTACAATGACCTCACTTTAGCTAAAGCAAACAGACCATGAAAAACAAGAAATAAGAAGTTAAACTATCAAAATTGTGGATCAAATACTAAGTATGGTGACCTCACTTTAGCCAAATCAAACAAACCATAAAAAAAAAAAAGGAATAAGAAGTTAAACTACCAAAATTGTAGATCATCCAACCATCAAACCAAATAAACATAACAACTCTCCCGAATACATATTTACAAAGTTTCTAATAAATTCAAACCAAATGGATTGCTGGACATAGTTTTTTCACAAGTACCTGATTAACCTAAATCATACTTCCTAAAAGTTGTAGGCCAGAAAACTATATAGTATCAACTCTCCTCTCTCAAGACAGGGCCAGTTAGCTCCGTAGAACCCCGTTAGACATTCTCATGCTAACTAGTTGTCCTACAAACTATTAAGCTCATGCTCTCTTTCAAGACCTCATAGGAACGATAGTTCTCTTGAATCTACCCATTATCAACACTCTCATAGGAGCGATAGTTCTTTCAAATCTATCTATTATCCATGCTTTATTAGCCCTCTTCCAACCTTGGAAACTTCTCTCTCGAGTATTTCTTAAGTCTAGCAAGTTATTCAACACAGGTGGCCAACAATTGAAGATCACATTCAAGTATAAGCTAAAAGAGCAAACAAGTTATGGAAATAATCAATGGGTTATGTATTTATAAGAATCAAATTATCCCAAATAATTCATAACATCCATAGAAACAACAAATCTATATATATTTACAAGAATCTCAAACTAAATAAAAAATGAATTAGGGTTAGAAGAGTCAGATCCAAGTAGAAATCCTTATCATAAAAGAGTTTTCAATCGAATCCAAGCAAGAATCCATCAAATCGGCCTCCTAGCTACCTAATCCATAAAAAACCCTAAGAAAACTAGCCTAAAAAGGTGTTTGGAAGGTTTGGGGACCAAAGGGATCCTCCCTACAGGATTGTTGGCTAAAGCATTTTATAAAAAGAACAAGTTTTAGGGCTGCGACGCTATGTCGTGAGGACTCAATAACATAAACACTCTTCAGTATTTTGACCATAACTTTGTATACATGTATCTGATTGAAGCGATTAGACAACTTACATGAAGCTAAGAAGAAGAGCTACAACTTTTATTCTTTCACCCAAGCTTGAATTTGCCAAGAAAAGGTTTAGAAATGGCTTGCAATTTACCTTTCTTTTGCTCCACTCACATTCACTTACAAAAATATAAGAATAAGACAAGAAGGACACTAAATTTTACCAATTATTACTATGAGGTACACAAATAAAGGTTAACTGATAGACATGTCATGCACTTAACATGAATGCAGTTCATCTGTCCCTTCCTGTCCCACATCTTATAATTGTGCCATTTGTCCTGCTTTAACTTCAGGTTAATTTTGTTGTTAAATGGGACAGATGGAAACAAACAGTTTCTCTCCATTAAACTAAACCCTTAAAAAAATTAGACCCAGTTCGGATTGGCTAGAGTTAACTTTAGCCAACATTTTTTTTACTTTTCAAAAGGATTGGCCCGCTTCTTCTCTAAGTGACTCTATTGTTGGCGCAATTTACAAATGTGCCACTCACTTCACTTCTTTGGCTTTCTCGTGTAAACAGCAGTTGCATCTCTTCCCCTTTTTTGCCTGTACTTCACCTTCATTTTGAGCCAAGAAGGTGGCCATGCGTCTGTCAATCTTACTCCTCCTTTGTCAAGGGTCACCCTCCCCCTTCCCTCCATTTAACGGGACAACGTCACAACCCCATTTGCTCTAAGCTCGACAAACTAGAAGTCCATTAAAAGAGTTATGGCGCTGGCTTCCGTGAACCAGGATGATGGCAACCAAAGGTATCCCCCATCCTTTCATCTCTCTTGTTCCCCCCTCTAAAACTTCATGAAACCCTTAATAAAAAGTAAAGCAAGGCATCTCTTTTTTCTATCAAAACGTGCTCCTTTATTGATCATCTTTTTGTCAAGCATTTTTACAAACAATTTGTGAGCAACAATAATCTCTAGATCAGATTTGGCCAAAGCTTCCAAAAATGGCAGAGTAATGACGACTCATTCACTCTTTCTCAATTTACATGGGTTTGAAGAAATTTTTGATGTTTTGTTTGTTAGTTGGATTTGCATATTTGAACAGTATATGAAAGAATATTCCTAGAGTTCAAATAGGGACTTACAAACAACTAGCTCCTTGTCCTCTTCATCCACAAGTAGTGTTCATGTCACGCATCTTTAAAAAAAAAAAAAAAAAGGTAGATTAAGCTGCCTTTAGTCCAAATGCACTAGTTGTTATTCTCTCAACACTTGACCTTGCCGCCAGTCAAGTTCGGTCTTCTCATAGAACTTGCCATCGTCATTTTCTTTTTCTTGAATTGTTTTGTGTTTTGATCTAGTTTAACGGGAGAAAAATCGTCCATTTCCGTCCATTCCTATTTAATAGTAAGATTAAGCAGAAGTTAAAGTGTGACAGATGTCACAATTATAAGATGTGGGACAGGGAGGGGATAGTAAGATGGGGTCCTCCTTTGTCCACGATTTCTACAGCCTTCCGTTTTTTGCTTCCAAGCATGATCATGTTGGGCCTCTTTAGTTGTCTCTTACGCCGTCAATAGTTGTCCTCAATTCGGCTTTGGCTCATTGTTGCCTGGGGTCACTGGGGATTATTGGGCTATTATTGAGAGAGACGAGTTGTTGGTTCTCATTCGAACTTAAAGAAATGTTGTAATTGATTATATTTTTGCCAATTAAGTATACTTTGTAACATTGTTCAATTTTTTTTTAGTAATTTTTTCTAAAAATTTAAATCTGATTTGTAATTAATTATATTTTTTAGCAACATTTTTTTTTCTTATATTTCATGTTCGAGGCTTAAATTTTTACACATTAAAATATATAATTTGACTAAGTCACTGTAATTCGAGGAACTAAAAATGATTTAGGGCAAAACAAAACAAGGGGGGATATAACATTTTTAGTCCTCAACTTTTTATATTTTGTCTTATTGACTTATCAGAGTAGTTCTAATTCTTCACAAATATTGGCCATGTTAGTTCTAATTTTTTCCGTTAGATTTCAGATCGAAAACTTCTGAAGTTTAGTGAAGTTTTGTCCAAAATCGTGTTCAAATAGGATTGAGGGGATTAACATTTCCAAAGAATTAAGACCATTATAGTGAGTCAGACAAATTTTATGTCTAACTTTATGAAATGTAAAAAGTTTTAGAACTGAATGTGTTATATTTATAAGTTTTATTAAAAAAAAAAGATAAAAGTAATATGGAACAGAGGTTGGTTGAATGCATTTGCAGCAGCCACAGCCATTCACAAGAAAGACGCACTCCACCATCCAGCACGCGAATTTCTACATAAAGATTGGATGCGTGACATGCGTCTTGTAAAGCGCGCGCTCTGAAGTAATTGAATTCGCGAATAAACAACGCTTCCAGAAATTGGAAAACATATCGCCATTTGGCGCACACGTTAACATGGCTAGGCTACCTCTCATTCTCGACTTATGGAGTGGCGTACCTGCAAGAAAGCATCCTACTCGCCAGCGTTCACTTCGCCAGACATGTGTCAAGCTAAGCTCATTAAATTTATTTATGAAGTTTTTTCATTTTCCCTTCCGAAAAAGAACTGGTTTTTTCATTTCTTTGAAGCACCTGGTACTAGCTTAGCTCCAGAAGATTATCTTAGAAATGTGTTTAAATTTTCCTTAGTCGCAGCATCATTTGTACCGCTAACCAAATTCCGAACCAATTTAAGTTAAATAGTTATACCCATCGAAACCTGGTAGTTAGCCCGACATTTTCTTAACTGGCTCACTTCATCTATGGAACATAATTAAGTTCCCGTCCGCGAAACGAAAGAATTGCAAGGCTAATTAGGAACATTAATTAAGGTTAATTAATTCATTTTTCACATAAGAAGTATAGATGTAGAAATTGGTGGTGCAATACTGGATGACACAATACATATTCTAGTTCATCTTTCTAATAAGATTCTTGAGATTTCAAATGAGCTTTATAATAGGGTATCTTAATCTTGTCAGGAGCACGGCGTATCATGATTGAAACCTCAAGAAACGATCGTGATCAACAAATTAATAAGTAATAAACTAGCTTGCAAATATATTTTCAAAAAATATACTATTGCATATTAGGTGAACTTTTTAGAGTATTTTCTTTTTCGAATTTAGTATTATTCCATCTTTTTCTCGGTAGGTGTTGAACAAGTCGTAAATCTGGAAGAGAAACTGCTTTCTCTACTGCAATCCCGACGTGTTTGAACTTGTCTCGCTAAGAGTCATTAACCCTAATCAGCTTTATCCTGGACAAATTAATTTAAACCCAGTGTCACTCCAAATACTCGTTCTTCCCCTGCATTTGATCCTTTTTCTACTTATGATTTCCCCCATTTATGTTGGTTTTGGTCAGAGTTGGATTGGGACAGCCAAACTGTTGAAGGTGGTTGGACAGAAAACTAGAATATTTGCACCAAGCTTCCCCTCTCGGTCAACTTCGACACCAATTTCGGCTGATTACTCTTGTGCCCTTATTACTCACCTTAATTACAACATTTACTTACCGAGCTTTTGTTAACTATTGCTCGCTGTCTCTTGCATCGATCAAGGTTTAGTGTGATAATTTCCCACAAAAAATTTTTAAACGGAAAAGGCAATTTCGTACCCATTTTCAGACAAGTGTTGGCACGACTCTTTTTCCTATTTAATTTCAGTTTTTAGAAAAGTGAGGCTTCTTTTCTGGGGAAAAAAAAAACATAGACATTCTCTTTAACCGCCCATGAAGCACCATATGTCCTCAAAGATTGCACTTTCGAAAAGTGATTTGACGATATTCAATGCTCAAACAAAATTTGAACCCAAAATAATCTTGGAGGATGCTAGTAAAATTATTGATGATCAGCTTAATCTTCAGATAGCCCTCAAACTCTCCCAATTTGATTATTTGAGCCCATGGACCCTCAAATTTCTTAAAACGGGCAACAGACAAAGTTGGAAATTTTTTAAGGTTTTGCCCAGCTTTAGTTGAAAATGGAATTGGCGATCCCATCATTCGGACAAGATCCATGGGTTCCCGACATGTGTTTGATTGACGACCACTGTTTCCATTCCAGCCAGCTAGAGACAAGAGTTGGAAGAGCTTAAAAAATTTGTAGTTAGGGCAGTTGAAGTCTAGAAGGCTTGTAACTCTGTGGTCCAAAGTCTGACAGGTTAATAGGTCTGATTAGAAGGATAGGGGCTTAAACGGTTAACAGATGCACGTTTGAGGATTTAAGCCTTGATGATAGGAGGATTTAAACGGTTATAGTATTACTAGTTGGCAAAATTTAAATAGCAGTACCAACCAAACTACGGTGTCATTCGTATCCGTGCCATTTTGGTAAATAAAGGCCAAGTGTAATGTCATTATTCAAAGTCTCTACCACTTTAAAAACAAGTGCCCTCTCTCGCTTTAATGTCCAATTGGATTTGGAGGCAGCTGGCTAATACTAATAGCCTAAAATACCATTGCCAAAGCCAGCAGAAATTAGAGACGACACAACACAAGGCAAGAAGAGGAGCTAAAGAAAACAATGGCTGGTTCCTCCCCTCTCCTCCTGGCTGCTCAGCTCCTCCTGGCGGTTCTGCTCTTCCGGTTCTCGGCAGCGGAAGCGAGTGGAGGCCACAGCATGAGCTGGATCCCGGCAACGGCGCGGTGCGAGGGGTCAGTGGGGGAGTGCATGGGTGGTGATGAGTTCGGGATGGACTCGGAGATCAACCGGCGCATATTAGCCACCTCACAGTACATAAGCTACGGGGCGCTGCAGAGGAACACTGTGCCTTGCTCTCTGAGGGGAGCTTCGTATTACAACTGCAAGCAAGGTGCTGAGGCCAACCCATACAGCCGTGGTTGCAGTGCTATTGCTCGTTGCCGTAGCTGAGCCTAACTTCCTCTCTCTCTCTCTAAGTTTTTGTTCTCCATGTTTGATATGGTCTTGTCAATTTTATTACTAGCATCATTTGCATGATACAGATACAAAAATAAACAACAATAATAATGTGATTTGGATCTTTAGGGAGGTTGTGGTGTTACAATATTTTACAGTTAAATATATATGCAAGCGATACACTGCTTTCTGTATGATGCTTTTCAGTTTTTGCACCTGACAAGAATATATTAGTATGTGAGGGGGGTTCATTTTCCCAATGTCTGTGCCTTCTTGCAACAAACTCCGTTCTAGATAGATGACAGAAAAGTGGCTAAACTTACTAGGAATATTTGGTATTGAGAAAGAGTAGCGTTACATTTACAATTTTTTCTGCATACATTTAAATGGATTAATAGCTGTGTTTTCATGACAACTCAAAGCCAAAACGGCAACACCTAAGATAACAGGGGCTTGAAGGCAAAAGTCCTCCCTCCAACACGTTACCTTTCCTTTCCTTTTCTTTTATTTTCTTTTTTCTGATGAATTTTCTGTTCTGTTCTATTTGATGCTGTTTAATGAAGCACGGAAATGAAGAGAAACAATCATACAATCATTCCTCAAAAAAGAAAAAGAAACAGTTATACAACCAGAATCCAGAAACTATTACGAATACAATTATTGGGAGAAACGCTAATCCTTCAACTAGAGTGAAACTTTTGTCGTCTTTAAAACTCGAATTTTAATTAGCCCTCAAAAGCAGCTCGTGAACTTAAAACTTGACTATTGCGCCAGGATGGTAGGCCCAGTTACAGGAAGGGGCAGATTTCAGAACTTGAACTTTTGCTTGTATCCGTAGAACGCAGATGAAAATTGGGAAGTGTGGAAACTCATTGCAACTCTCCAAGGCAGGACATGTTGCCAAATTAGAATACTAGAAAAGCAGTGAAGTTTTACTGAGTCCTGTCCTCTAAAATTGGGACATTTCAAAATCTAAGTCGACGAATATGAAACCTTCAACCAGTGAGAACTGGTCCGTGGATGGTTTTCAGGGTTAACGGAAGCTGATCAGCAGGCAGGACAGAACAATAATCATGAGTTACAAAATAGAATCTCTTTCAGAAGCGATAACCAAATACAAGAAATCAACAAACATCATCTCACACACCGGTAAAGTCACCATGATGTTCCAATACTTAAAATTTCAAAAGACGTTGGAAGCACAGAAACTGCTTTTACGGATGTAACACAGTAGTGGGAACAGTATAAAGTCAATGGTTTGATCTAATTCTAGTAAAGTTTGATAGGAAATGACCTCGCGAGGTTACGACTTACAATCACAATTCAAAAGTAGAAGGCTAACAGCACTCTTTCACAAGATTTCAAGCTGACCCTTCCCCTTCCCCTTCCCCTTCCGCACCTTCACCAGGCATTGGCTTGGACGGGTTCAACGGAGAAGGTGAGCCTTCCACTCCCATCTCTGCTTTCAGGTCATTGATGCTCTGCTCCAGTTCATTTATTCGGTTTCCCATATCATCAAGTGAGTAGAAGTCAAGGAAATAAGGGGCCACCAAAGGAAAGCGGAAGAGAAAATGCTGCAAGAATTAACCCATACCACCAGAATTGATAGTATAGAAAACCTGTAATGGATTACTGCTTGCTTACCCTAATACATAGATGCTATGTGATCAATACCTTGATTACGATGTATAGATAAATCTGGAAGACTACATGACAAATGCTGCATGATAATGTCATTCACTCTGGGACGCAACAAATTTTAGAAAGGACCATGATTAGGCAACAGACAAGAGATGTTTGTAACTATATAAGTTTCCTTTAGAAAATGCATATTCCTTTTGAGATGAAGAAGAGAACAAAAATTTAAGGATATTCTTCATGATAATGGAATCAGACATCGTTTGGAACCTGGTTTGCTGTAACAAAGATTTCTGTCAGTCACTGCGACTATCTTAGAATAATAGGCCCAAATCAAAGCTTACCATTTGCTGGAGAAGGTTTTGCACCTAGCAAAATGAAGATAACAATATGGTAAATAAGGACCTTTTGCATCCAGAGCCACAGCATAGAAACAACTTGTATCTGACAACCTACAGGATATCACTAAAACTACAATGCCAACAAAAAGAAAAAAGAAAAAGCACACGCAGACACATGCACACACATTGTTTCCAGTAATCAGTGGTTCCAACTTTGACAAAAGTATTCAGCGGTGATTGTTTAAGTAGAATTACATTAAAACAACCATAACGTGTATAAAACAAGCTGATAAGTTCATTTGCCAAACTAACACCATTCAAACAGTGTTGATTCAAAGAACGTAACGAAGAACTTACAAATGCAGTCATATCAGCAGTGCTTTGCTTTGAATCATCACTCTGCCCGTCCTGCCAATAGGACGCACAGGTCGGCTCATGTTAATTCTCCGAGACAAACAAAATATTACAAATAAGCAACAAAATTAAAAATATATATATATGAAAATGAAAATGGTAGTAATCCTCTCAAGTGTATCCAATTCTGAAAACCAGAGGAAAAGAAAAATGGCAGTCGCAGAGTCTCTTCACTCTAATAATCAGATGCATTGAAAATTTTCAGGACATGAAGAGATCTCAGAAATACGGAATTATTAATAAAACGGAACGAAAGAGCCGAAACTACAACAGATCGAGCCCTAGAAGAACCGTCAGTGTAATAGCGATGACGACTAAACGCAAGAAGAGAGGTAAATGCCAGAATCATCCTCAATAGCAGAGATCGACCGTGATAGAGAAAGACAAGAGCCGATAGCTAATCGTGAATCGAACAACAATGGCGGAAAAGAAAAAATTGAACGTTATGGATGTAGGGTGCTGGAGAAACTGCATTTGGGACTAACAATTCGTTTGTGAAAACAAAACAATCGCTTACCATAGTTTCACAGCAGATCGCCAAACAGCTTTACTCTTTGCCTTGCGACCTCAATTCGAATCTTTTGAACGACGCGAGAATGGTTGGGAACGGAACTCGTCAGGATTTTTTTGAAAAATGATGATATTTCTTCGCTTTCCCGGCTGCGCTGCACATGTCGCCGTTTTACGAATATTTATATATAGGGGAAAAAATAAAAAAAGTCCAGAATTAATCAATTTAAGCTGGCGTAAATAATACAGTCAAATTTATCAGGAGATAAACTCTCAGACCTCAGTCTCACCATGGATTTATTTTCATTTTGGCTCCAAGGACTAGTATCACATTGGATAAAAACTAATCTCTTTAAGGTGCTATTGATTTCTCCCTATCAGGTTTTCTTTGAAGGCAAGACTTCGAATCGAAATTAAAATCTTTTACTTAGGATGCCCAAACCTCTTCCACCAAAACCAACTTGTGCATGTGTTCACTATCTTTTTATAGTAAGTAGTACTATTTTTCGTTTTTTTATATTTTAAATTACTAAAAATAGCTTTTTTCCTGTGAAACTGCACCCTTTTTGGTCCTCAATATTAAAAAATTTTAAAAATCACTTTTTAAAACACAATTTCTTTTCAAATTTTTGGACTAGTTGTCAAGATTTTGAAATTAGAGGCCTAAACTTCCAAGTTCTCATTCCACTCGTCCTCTCAGCATAAATATCAGGAAGAAACAAAACTTTTGGGCGGAATCTGGATGCGCCATTCCCAATTCAAAATTTGAAAATCAATACTTATTTTCTTGTTGGGTAAAAAGCTCATAAACTTCGAATCGGCACTCATTTATCATATCCTATAAGAATAGTTTTTCTTTAGAAGCTCAATCCTCATATTCTAAAATTTCAGCACTCATTTATCATACCAATTTGCTGGCAGCAAAGTCCAGAAACAGAGTCTGAAGTACAAAGCCAGAGCCAAACATCAACCATCATAAAAAATCAATTAACAACGAGCAATATTTGAAGTTCCAACATCAATCAATTTGAAATTCACATACTGCATTCAACAACCCAGGAGGCTAATTCTAAACTATGAACCGTACAAGGTTAGAGAACGATAGCAACTCATTTGATCTTTTTGGTTGATGACCTGGCATCAATGTAAGGGTACTCAGGCTGAGCAGACCACAGACCCCATAATATGACTACGTGAAGGCCAAGAAGAATGGAAGACGAATAGAAGTTTGATGGGTATACATTCCAGCACAGCTCTATTCCAACAAACAACAGCAGGCTGCAGGAACATACGAAACAATGAATCAACAGGTGAAAAAAATCACCAAGGAAATATATGTCAGAGAAAGAAGTCGGTCATAGTACTACCGCAACAAAGTGGGAACAGGTGTCTTCCACAACAGATACGGCAAGCTGTAGAAATACCTGCATGCTCCGCATTCATTCTCCATATAAGAAATCATGAATGAAGTTGTTATATACATACAGATCAATTCATAAATTAGGCTCTAAATTATGCCCAGCTATAACTGTGAATGGAAGGTGAAGGGGGTAAAAACACATTCATATTCATTTGGATGACAACACTTCTCAATTCCTCCCCCTTTCACTTCATAGTTTATTTTGTAAGGAGTTATTCATGTTTGACAAGTCCTTACTTCATATAGCAGTACTTACCATGAGTAGAATTGGTAATGCAATGACCGTGCACATAAAATGCCAACAAAGTTCCCAACGAACATGGTTGTCAAAATATCTACATTTAGTTCACAACATAGGCAATTGATGAAAGAGGGTTAGTACAAGTAATAGATGTTCAAATGTAAACAAGGGAGAAAAGCTATGAAATTTTCTGTTGACAACTTACGCCCTTTTGTAAGAACTAAGGATGAGCTGCCAGAAGTTGAGAAAGCAGATCTGATCTTTGAGTGCAAAAAATTGAGAATACCTCCTTCATGCCTGCAACTTATCAAATACTAACATTTATTTCATCAAAAGATCACACCAAGTCTCAAGGCTTACCAAGTCCATAAGTATAGATATTCATTAATTATGCCAACAGTACATGGAAAAGTACAGATATAAATTAAGATTTGAGTTACTGGCCCAATCAATTCTTTTTTATGCAACAAGAGTTCCATACACAAGGCTGATGAAAATAAAAGCTGAAAATGAAATATTGCGTTTTTAGTGGAAAAGAGCCAAGCTTTTGTAATCCATAACTTCTATGGAAAACTGTCTTGTGTCCCTGCTCTGTGAGAGAGAGAGAAAGAGGAGGGGGCGGATGAAAGACCACCTTGACCTTTCTGGCTTCTCTCTTCTCAGAAAGTGAACATATTGCTCAATTAATTTTATAAACATACACATGTATCTCAGATAAACATTGAATGCCTTCAAGACAAATATAACATTTTCAATCACCTGCACCATCTGTAGTGAGCAAATATTGCAAGTAATCCAAGATGAGCAATCAGCAAAATAATTGCAAATTCCTTTGACACAAAAACTGGTTCAGGTACAAACTTGAAGTTGACAGACCTGTCCAAGAAAATAGATCACATGTTGACAATAAGTAAGCTTTCCGAAACAATATTTGAGTACATGTCTGTCAGAATTGTGGTAAAAACTGTTCTGTTTTATTCCAATACAGTAGACGAATTTATACAAGTGGGTTTGAGGATTTACAAGGAAAAAATCCCTGTAAATCAATCCCTATAATTCAGGGATTCAATCCCTATAATTAAGGAATTCTAACAGCTATAGTAATCCCTGCAAATCATGGATTATTTACATACTCCTATATTTACACAACTACCAAATAAAGGTATTTACAGTTTCACGCTTTCCAACACCCCCCCTCAAGCTGGTGAATAAAGATCTTCCATTCCCAGCTTGTCTACAATTCTATGAAAGTCTTTACTGTTGAGTCCTTTAGTAAATATATCCGCCAACTGTCCTTTTGTAGATACATAAGGAGTGCAAATCACCTTGCTGTCCAGTTTCTCTTTAATGAAGTGTCGATCAATCTCAATGTGCTTCGTCCTGTCATGTTGAACTGGATTATGGGCAATACTGATGGCTGATTTGTTGTCACAATATAGTCTTATAGATCCTTCTTGTGGAATCTTCAAGTCTTCTAAAATTATCTTCAGCCAAAGTAGTTCACACACCCTTTGTGCCATAGCCCTGAATTCTGCTTCCGCACTTGACCAAGCAACTACATTCTGCTTCTTACTCCTCCAAGTCACTAAGTTTCCTCCCAAGAAGGTGCAATAGCCAGAGGTGGACCGTCTGTCTATTGGGGATCCTGCATAATCTACATCTGTATATGCTTCAAGAACCAGCCCCCCATTTCTTCTAAATAAAATTCCTTTTCCTGGATTGGCCTTTAAATAGTGAAGAATTTGATGGGCAGCTTGCAAATGAACTTCTTTAGGGTCATGCATGAACTGACTTATTATACTTACAGCATATGCGATATCTGGTCGTGTATGTGCAAGATAAATCAGTTTTCCAACAAGTCTCTGGAACATCTCCTTATTTACACTTGCATCTTCACTGGCTTCTCCAAGTTTATGATTCGGATCTATAGAAGTAGAGACTGGTTTACAGGCCATCTTTCCTGTTTGGAATGCCTTGTTTGGAATGCGCAACTTCAATTCCAAGGAAATACTTCAGTCTCCCCAACTCTTTTATCTCAAATTTTTTGGCAAAGCAGTTCTTTAATGCTTCTTTCTCTTTTTCATCATTCCCAGTAACAATTATATCATCCACATAGACTAGCAAAACAACAACTCCCCCTAAGGCTGTGTGTTTAATAAATAAAGTGTGGTCACCTTGGCTTTGCTTGTAGCCTGAACTGAGCATCACATTTGTAAACCTACCGAACCATGCCCTTGGAGACTGCTTGAGACCATACAATGCTTTCTTCAACTTGCACACTTTGTTCCCCTTAATGCCTTCTCCAAAACCTGGTGGAATGTCCATGTATATCTCCTCTTCTAAATCACCTTGGAGGAATGCATTTTTTACATCAAACTGTTGCAAATCCCAACTGTAATTGGCAGCCAAAGACAGCAGCACCCTTACTTTGTTCATTTTTGTTACTGGAGCAAAAGCCTCCCGATAATCTACCCCATAAGTTTGTGTATATCCCTTGGCTACTAGCCTCGCTTTGTACCTTTCTACTGACCCATCAGATCTGTATTTAATTATAAATACCCATTTACAGCCAACTGCCTTCTTATTTTTGGGTAGATCCACAAGTTCCCACGTTCTGTTTTTTTCCAGCGCCTCCATTTCCACTCTCATGGCTTCTCTCCACTCCTTATTGGAAAGTGCCTTGGCTAGTGTTTCAGAAATTGGAATGGTGTCAAGGCTGGCTAGAAAACTCCTATGAGATTGGGAGAATCTTTGGAATGTTACTGATTTGGCTAGGGGATAGAGTGGATGTTTAGTACATTCTCTGGTTCCCTTTCTCAGGGTAATAGGTAGTTCATCTTTATTAATAGAAGAAATAGGTTCTGGGCGTACCTCAGTTCCAGGATTAAGAGCTGAATCTTGGACTTGCTTAAGTTCAGAATCTGGATTTTTTCCTCCTTGAGTAAACCTGCATAATATCTCATATTATCATGCACATCATTGGTGGGGTTGCTTGAATTTTGTTGAGGCTCGGATGTGCAAGATTCTGAGGCATCAGAAGGTTGTGATTGCTGGTGGTTAGGCGGTGGTAAAGAGGATAATACTTCCAGAGGAAGTAGATTCGAGGCCTTATGTTCTACTAATGAAGGCTCCCTCGGAAGAGGAGTTTGAGAAAAAAAAGGATAGTCCTTCCTCAAATGTGACATCAATAGAGGTTTAGAATTTTTTTGTGATTGGATGATAACATTTATAACCTTTTTGGGTTGGAGAATATCCCAAGAAAACACATTTTATTGCTCGTGGGTCTAATTTTCCCTTATTGTGAACATGAACAAAGGCAGGGCAACCAAAGATTCTTGGTGTGAGATTATTTGAGGTTCGAATATCAGGGTAAAACTGATAGAGAGTTTGCATTGGGGTTTGATTGTCAAGGACTTTAGATGGTAGTCTATTTATTGTGTATGCAGCGGTAAGGACAGCTTCTCCCCAATATTATTTTGGAACCTGGTTTTGAAAGAGAAAGGCTCGTGTGGTCTGCAGTAAATGACCATTCTTCCTTTCAGCCACCCCATTTTGTTGGGGTGTGTTAACACAGGAAGAGTCATGCACAATTCCTTCTTTTTGGAAAAATGATGACAAGGTCTGATTGAAATAATCTGTTGCATTATCAGACCGAAACCTTTTGATTCTCACACCAAACTAATTTTTTATCATATTGTGAAAATTGGGAAGAATGTTGCTTAAATCTGATTTCGATTTAAGAAGAAAAACCCATGTAACCCTTGTGCAGTCATCAATAAATGTGACAAACCATCTAGAACCAGTAATGTTGGGAATTCGAGAAGGGCCCCAAATATCTGAATGAATCAAATAAAAAGGAATTGAAGATTTTTTATTGCTGGATGGAAATGACACTCTTTTGTGTTTAGCAAACTCACAAACATCACAATGAAAGGTCTCAATATCAATACTCTTAAATAGGGAAGGAAACATAGTTTTCAAAACAGAAAAAGAAGGGTGGCCAAAACGAAAATGCTGATGCCAAATTAAATCTTTATTGGAGGCAGTAAGGAATGACTCATGTGTGACATGCATAATATTCTGAGATGGTTTGCTGGTTTCTTCAAGATAGTAAAGTCCATTCCTTTCCTTAGCAAGTCCAATCTTCTTCCCCAAAACCTGGTCCTGAAATACACAGTAAGAAGGGAAGAACACAGCATGACAGTTCATGTCTTGGGTAAGTTTGTTTATAGAAATAAGGCTAGTAGATAACTTGGGAACATGAAGGACATTTTTAAGCAACAGTGATGGAGTAATCTGTATATTTCCAATTCCTGCTACTGTGATGAGAGAACCATCAGCAACAGAAATTTTCCTGTTACTAGGACAGGGTGTACATGTAATGAAGTGTGGTGAAGAGGGTGTCATGTGATCAGTGGCTCCAAAGTCAAGAATCCATGGAAAAACACCAGCCGAGGCATGTAATCCTAGGGGTAGAGATTCACCTAAGAGAGCAACAGAGGCAGAGCCACTTTCTGGTTTCAAGGTTCCCAACAAACCTCTCAGCCTTTCAATTTCTTCTTCATTAAATGGCCCCCGACTTTGCTGTGAAATTGTGGAGACATTGTGGGCCGTTGAACTGCTCTTAGATCTCCTCGATTGCTCCATTCCTTGCTGGATGTAGAAGGCTTCCCATGGAGTTTCCAGCAGCGATCTTTTGTGTGTCTAGGCTTCTTGCAATAGGTGCACCAGAGGTTGTCTTTAGAGTCTCTACCTTTTGGGGCACTATAATTTCCTTCCCTTGCCACCATAGCAGATCCTTCGAGATCTTTAGGCTCAAGCATGATCCCACGGCGGCTTTCCTCAGCTCCGACAAGAGCTATAACTTCGTTCAATGGAGGCACCTCTTCTTTGCCAAGGATTTGTATTCGGACTTGATCAAACTCAGTATTCGGCCCGACCAAAAAATCATACACCCTACCCCTTTCAATGAAATTCTTCAAGATCACAACATCATCTGGGCACTTAGGCTCAAGAACTCGATAATGATCAAGTTCATGCCATAGGTTTTGCAACAGATTTGCATACTCAGTAACACTCCTGCTCCCTTGTTTGGCTGCTAGTGTCTTTACTTTGACCTCATAGACACAGGCAGCATCATGGGCTCTGGAATATGTTTGTTGGACAGCATCCCAGATGCCCCTTGCAGAAGGGAGGAACATGCAAGTGTCACTGATTTCTGGTGTCATTGAACTCCACAAACATGACATAATCATGGAGTCTTCTTCATCCCAAGCATCAAAACTTGGGTCATCCAACTCAAGCCCTGATCCAAGAATATGGTTGATTTTTCCTTTTCCCTTCAAATAGGTACGCACCAGTTGTGACCACTTCAAATAGTTCTGGCCATTGAGTCTGTAGGCAGCCTGAATAGTCTGCAGGTCGCCTGTGGGCAGATGGGAATCAACTTGGGCAGGAGCGCTTGTCACAGTGTCGCCAGACATTGTCAGGATAGTGGGTAAGGTGAATAAATAATGAGGAACTAGTACTGGTTATAGATCAGCACTAGAGGCCAAAAGGAAAAAAGACTTGGCAATGAAGGCCAGGAAAAAACAGAGCAATGATTCGGCAATGAAGGCCAGAAGAAAAGACAATCTCAAGGCAAACCTAAAGCTCTAATACCATGTCAGCTTTGTGGTAAAAACTGTTCTGTTTTATTCCAATACAGTAGACGAATTTATACAAGTGGTTTTGAGGATTTACAAGGAAAAAATCCCTGTAAATCAATCCCTATAATTCAGGGATTCAATCCCTATAATTAAGGAATTCTAACAGCTATAGTAATCCCTGCAAATCAGGGATTATTTACATACTCCTATATTTACACAACTACCAAATAAAGGTATTTACAGTTTCACGCTTTCCAACACCCCCCCTCAAGCTGGTGAATAAAGATCTTCCATTCCCAGCTTGTCTACAATTCTATGAAAGTCTTTACTGTTGAGTCCTTTAGTAAATATATCCGCCAACTGTCTGGAGTACTATTCCTACTGCCTGTTGCAGGGCCAAAGCGAACCTAAAACAATACAGCTAATACTGACTCATCCAGTGTATCTTCTTCACCATGACTGACAAAATTATGAAAAGTTCTTTTCCACTTATCACTGAATGACAAGAATGTCATTAAGGTGAATTTTTACAATAACTTCTCAAAGTATTGAATCAAACAGTTACCAGAAATGAATGAAGACGCGACCAAGATCAAAGGCTCTTGCTATATATGAAACTGGATATGACAATAAAAACGGCAGCCCCAGTACAATCTGCAGAACCATTCACCGAGTATGTAGAAAAGAATGAATACAGTGGCACAAAATTCAAGGGAGCAGCAAAATCGATCTCAGCAAATCCGACTCACCTAAACAAACAGAGAAAATTAAGAAATATAATAACCACCATCCATGAGCAACAAGGAAAAGAAAAACATAAAAGTTAAAGAATATATATCAATACTTAGAAGAAAGCATTAGAAGCAAAGAATAGAAAATAATAAGTACCTGCACTGCTGCTGCCCCAGCCAAAGCAGTAATTACTCCAGTAAAGTCCATTGCCTGTATCAGATTTTGTTCAGAAGAAGGATGGAGCTGCTTAAGCAGATTACTTGAGCATCCAAGTTATAGAAACAAGAAATGCAGAAATCTTGATGTACCTTTAGCATAAGAATAAAAAGAGATGGAGCATACAAGAGGACATTCATCTTAACTGAAACAGCTGCACTACAAAGTAAGGTGATAAAAAAAACAAAGACTTAGGTGGGGGTCATCTCAATTATGTTGCGTACAAAAGGCAGTAAGAAAATTAGCATACTACCTAAAAGTGATCAATCCCAAATGCCATCTTTGATACAGAATAAGGGCTAATGTAGCGTGAAGAAGAGTCATGGCAAAACAATCATTAAACAAACGAAGGACAAAGATTGAATGCACTCTTTTTGAAAGGGAAAGCAAGGCAAGTGCCCACCACGGAAGCTGCAAGGGATTTGTGAAACAGAAAATGGAAAATTAGAATAAGCGACTTAATGGCTTAGATTGTTTTCTGCTCCACGATTTACTATTCAGAGTATCAGATAAAGATATAAGCAAATGATTGAAATAAAGCATGTAATTTGTATCAGTGAGATTTCTACTTTCACTCCGTTTTATTTTTTCTCAAGATACTTCAACGAATATAGGAATGTCATAATCACTTCAAAGCCAGGAGGTGAAAAGGAAAACAAGTCCTTCCATCCATCATAGCCTCAGCATTAGTAAACCACTAGGCCTAAATGCAGAGTATATACTAAGAAAACATGAACTTTAAAAAGAACACTCAAAGGACCCAAAAAGAAAAACAAAGTCTTTTTATTCAAGCACAAGAACTTAAGAGACACAAGAAATTCCATACCGCATCAGTCTTCGTATAAATAAACAAGATGATCCCCAGGTTAATGATGTACAGTAGCCCAAATAATATCTGCAACCATAAGTAGAATGAAAGAAAATTATGGTAATTATTTAACTTTATCATTTTAAAAACAGATGCACTCACATTGCAGATTACAGAAGAGGGAGGTTGGTTTTGCATAACAGAGAAACATACGACTTACGAGGGGTGGTAAGAATACTAATACTTTGGCAATCATTAAGATGGTTGCATCCATTTTCTTTTTTTGGTGGAAAGAGAATATATTAAAAAAACACAAATTACATCAATAATTTTTTTGCCTTTGTCATAAGGCTGATGTAAGGCAGCCAGGTCAGAGGCGTTTTGCAGAAATAAGGGAGCAATAACAGAAGAGCATCCATATTCATTCGTCCCCTTTTCTTTCTTTCATACCTTTCACTCCTCACTTAGCACCAAGCAGCTACTTGTTTGAGGCACAAGAGAACTCGGAAAATAAAATAATTCTTCACATAGTAACTAACAAGAATTACCTGAGCTCGGTAGACGTCTCCTCCTGTAACAAACTGAATGGCTGAATAAACATAGAGAAAACCGGCTGGATACACAAGAGGCCCTGTGTCTCCTTTCAAGTTCTTGTAGTCTCTTTCTCCTCCGAGAAACCCACTTACCTAAACTAATATAAAATTCAAATCACGGTCATTCCCACTTCAAATCTTCAATATTCAGCAACCCAGCAAACAAGAAGGGAAAATTCAGGCAACTTCACAGTGATTTCAAGAATATGCAGTAGGCACGGACCTGGGACATATAAGCGTCCCAATCTATCTTTGTATCTGAAAAAAATATCAATCTGGTTAAATTAGAGCTTCGTCAATAAGGGGAATCAAAGGGGAATCAAAGCAAGAGAAAGTTGAATTCCGTCTTACAAGGGACGTAGGCGATGATGAGAGCCACGAGGATCGAATCTGCCACAAGGACAGCTACCGCCATCGCTGATTTTGGATTTCTGAGAAGCTTGGAGGTGGAAGAAGCCGCCTTCCGCCGTGGGCGTTTCACAGGAGCCGGGGCTGATTTCAGTGCCATTGCTTGCTCCAGACATCTGAGTTCAGTGTGCGCTGAATTTTCTAAAATCCCGTCAGTTAAAAATTGGGCCAAAATATTAGAGAAGTCCTCCAACTCGGTTGACTAGGACAGTTTGCCCCTGAACTTCAAATCGGCCTAACTCAGTCCCCAAACTTGCAAAAACAGATCAGCCAACCCTCTTAACCATGTGTGCAAGTCACGTGACTTCATTTAGGGAGACGCCATTAAAATTTTGTTTCTCAGACAAGGTGGGAAGCAGGAAAAAGAGGCGGGTTTCACGTGAGAATCTAGTAGAGGTAGCAGGGCAAATGATGAAGGCGGGAAGAAATCATTTTGAAATTGCCTAAATTCTCAATTTCTATGCAAGAACAAAACCTCCAATTTAAAATCCATGAATTCAATGACTCTACATTTAGACAGAAACCAAAATGGCTAAACAAAACCCATATGAAATCAATCTCCAAAATCACAAAAAGTTAAAGAAGATTGAGTAGAAAGAGAACATGAACAAAAGGAGAAACTCAAAATGAACAGACATTAAATTTAACTTCAATTCTAAATGCAAGCAGATGATTCCAATGAGTTACTTAGCTAGGATAGATTGATCAGGAATGATTTGATTCTACAAAAAAAAAAAAAATACCTTGACTCTTATAGGATACAAGCCTACAATAACCTACTCATAATAGTGACAATGAAATTATATTTTAGACTAAGCATAATAAGAAAAAAAAAACCTTAACAAAAAGCCAACATGGTCTTGCTCAGGCATTTACACGACCTACTCCTACCAACTCCAAGCACATTGTTCTACCAAAGCCAACATCAAACAACAGCAACCAAAAATCACAACTTTATGCATGCAATACCAACCAATCCAAAAGCTCAAGAACCAATTCCATCAAAGATCTGGTAGCATCAATATCATCAACGTAAGAACAAAGTGGTTCATCTTCAGATATTTGATGCATTGATTAGCATATTTAGCATCGTCAATAGTGAAGCAAACATGCTTACACCTCATTGGTCGACCATTCGGTGTTATTCAAGAGAGACAATGGAATCGCTTTGGGAAGATTAAATGAAGTGGGTGGAATTGGTATTCTAGCCTTTTTCTTTTGCCCAAATCCACAATTCCCAAATGAAAATCAAACATGAGATGTGCATTTTTTTCACCTTCACTCCTGGCTGATAAATGAAACACCAATAGCATCTTCCTAAATTAAGTCACGTGACTCGCACACATGGTTAAATAGGTTGACTAATCCATTTTTGTAAGTTTAGGGACTGAGTTAGGCCAACTTGAAGTTCAAGGGGGCAAACTGTCCTGGTCAACCGAGTTGGAGGACTTTCTATATATTTTGGCCTTGTGCAACTATTGTAAAAAGGATAAATTAAAAAAGCCCCCTATAGTTTGATCTAACCTACACTTTACCCAATTTTTTAAAAAAAACTACACTTTTATCCCTAATATCCTTTATAGTGTCCAACAATAACTTCTGAAACTCTAAATTAAACTATCTTATAACTATAGTCTAGTAATTTCAAGATTTTAAATTTTTTTTTATAACTAACCAACCTTTAAAAAATATTGATATGCATTTACAGGAAAGAAAATGCATATACAGAAAGAAAAAATTAATAATTTAAAATATTTATTAACTATAAAAAAAATTGGAAAGAGCGACAGTACAGGAAAATGACAATTGTATAAGTTAAATTACAATTTTAGAAGTTATTATCGGACAGTATAAAAGAGCCAAGTGGCGAAGTGTAGATTTTTAAAAATAAAGAGAACAAATTATAAAAAAATCTCATGGGGTAATTGTAATTTTCCCTTATAAAAAATTATCTTGTACGTTCTTAATCAGTGTCATCTTTGGCTTGAATATATTTATATAAATATTTATTTTAAAAAATTATATTTAAAAATTACAATCTTTATTGTTTTTACATATAATTTTTTAAAAAATTAATAAATATTAATATAAATAAATTTAATTCAAACTTAAGTAAAAAAAACTAAAATTGTACAAAAAAATTGAGATAGAGGTAATATATATTTATTAAGAAGTGTTATGTGTAATTACAGATATGTTATATTACTTCTCCTGTTATTATGTTCAATTGAGAAGAGAGAACGTAAACCCATACCACCTTGGAAAAGAAAATTGTGCGACTCTCAACTAGGATGGTGCCACCAGCCTAAAGGTAAGCTCGCCTCTAGTACACATCCCTTGTGCATTGGTAATGACATTAAGTCAATCTATCAACCTAGCCATCCCCTTACTCACGCTAGATAGCGCAAGTCATAGTCAACATGAAGGAAGCTTGCACAAGAGCGCACGTGCGCACACACACATACACACACACACACAAGAACCCTTCCTAGCCCTTTATTACGACAATAAAAGGAATGCATGCAGCGCATGCTCAAGTACAAGTGTCTAAGTTTGACTCACGAGCTAGTCTATCTCATATGTCTCTTAGACCTCTTGTGACCACCTTCGCCCTATAACTTAAACAATCATTTTCGTGGTCAATAGCGCCCACCATTAGCCCAACAGTCAGGTAATCGTCTAGTAACACTACCATGTGTAGTGGACACGCCTCATTACTAGCTACAATCGCCCCGCACATGCATATGTGCGAGAATACCCACCAAGACATGTTCTAGGAGTCTCATTTGTTGATAACCATCTCCACAACTGCTCCATGTATGTGGCATACTCCCATGATGCCCTTTGGGTTGGGCATAGGGCCAACTCTCCTTGCCCATACCTCTGGCACACAAGGCCCATGCAATAAGCCTATTTGAGCATTGGTCTACATGTTTCGCACCCAAAGTCATACCCATGAACATTCTCATGAGCCCATGAACCCAATGTGCTTAGTCCCAACCTTAGGCCTTCATTGTTACTCGTCCTAGCTCCACATGTGCTCACCATATGCATGTTATACCATGCCCCCCACGAACACACAATACAGCCCTACCTGTGAGCCTCCTCAAGCCTACCATGAGCATCCCACATGCCTAACACGCCACCAAGTCTGAGCCAATGCACCTTGTTCACCACTTGGGTTCTAGTGTGTGCAAGGTTGCCCACACATTAGCTTTTCCCTGTGTAGCTCCAACACTTAGGGGTCTAACAGCTAGCCTCTATTGGATTCAAGCCCACATAGTATTTAATTCATCATCTTGGTCAACATAAGCATGATTAGAGATTAGTAGTATAGACTAGATTGCACAATCACTCCCTTTAGGGATGACTGATGCGAATACAATTTTTTTTTATGTTAATTATATTTATAGAGGAAAAAGTAATAAAAATTATGAATTTAAAAATTAATTATGATCAATCAAAAAGGGCTAAATTTTTTTTGAATGATTGAAAGGTGTTGATAATAAATTCAATAACTAGAAAATATACAACATAAGAATGATGTATTAGAATTTTAGAAGAATTCAAGGCCTTAAGTGTCCCGGATAAAAGCTGGGGCATAAAATACAAAAATAAAAGTTCAAGACAAAGTGGTAAAATGGCCCACTTTATAGACCTAGCAATTCAAAACCAATAGTGGTTAATATTTGATTCAAAAGTTTCAGGTTAGATGATCCGTGATTGTATTTGTCAGTTCAACAAAGAGTTATAATTACATAATAATTACGTAACAAATGCAAAGGCCCCATTTGGGTTGTCCGTCCGATGGAACTATCACGTCTGTTTTTTGTTACAATAGGATTTTCCATCAACAAAATAGGCAAAGCCCCACAAAGCGTCGAGCTAAATCCGATGAAACATTGTACAGGCATTTGGATGGGTATTTTACCATGCGTCCAGCTGCCTATTCTCTCCATGACCAGAACAAGAAACCAAACGTAGATGCCGGCATGTTGCAGCCTCAGACGTATGATGTGTTACCTAACAGGGCAGAGTTTTCTGAGAGTTAGGGAGATCCTCCGCTGCTGATTTAACTCCTCCCCCTCCCACTTCTGAAATCCTGGTTTACGATTTATCTCATGCTTCCACAGATAGCGAGCTTCTCCAGAGATTAGCACCAAAGACCCTGGATTCAAGTAGACGGGGATCTTAATTACACTCGGGCATGCTTCTTGTTCCTCAATGCCATTCACTTCCACAGCACGGCTAAAATGCATCACGCAAGATGACTCAAAGGAGACAATGGCGATTCCATCTTCAAAACGCATGAGATCAACGTGCGCACATATTCCCTGCAAATGGGATCGCCCAGATTTTGATGTATCTGATACTCCAAGAGGTGGAAGAAACAGTGAAACCAACAAGATCATATCGCACCTCACCTGGTTGGTACACATTCGCAATCAACTGATCAAATAGTGGTTCCCTCCACAATAAATCTGATGGCAGTGGAGAGGCTCCCATCTCACTGTCCGCAAATTCAGAAACAGGATCACCGACAAGTACGGCCTCACGAATGGAGCTAGAGAGCTCGCTTGCCCATCCTGGAAGATCACCAAACCTCATTGCCTGCAGAGAAGTGATGCACTTATACAACTAGTAACATGGCACTACCTTAGCTGGGAGCAAAACCATTGATGTAAAATGAAATGTATAGGACTTCTTCTTTAATGGTGGCAACATTTTTACCATTTTGATTCTCCAGATTGTGATAAAAGTAAAAACTGCACAGTAGAAACAAGATTTCTCGTATCCCTCATTCAATAATTAGCGGATAAATTATATCACCTCGCGCATCTTTGGCTCCCATTGGAGAGTAACAAACCCATTCACATTCAAGTTCAGAATCCGAAACTCATCAACAACCATCCTTTTTCATTCATCAGATCACAAAATACACGACCACATCAAGTCCCTAGAGTTTCAGGAAAGCTATAAAAGCACTCACAAAAGCTAGACCAGGCAACTTTGTAGCCTTAAGCTTTCTAACTGACAGACCTGATTGTGTGCGGCTTCACTGAACCACCCTTCTGCGGAAAATTTCCAGGGAAGAGAAATTCAGATCTTTATAGTCTATCTAGATAGAAAAGAAGGATACAGGAAGAAAAAAAAACCTCTTAGGATTGCCGAGACAAGCGACGACTGCTGAATGGGAGACAGAAAATTTCTGCATATCCACAGCCCATAGACCTCCTTAATCTCTTCCCAAAGCGGGATCGTTTCGGCAACTTTCAGTGAATCGTGGTCGTCGCTGTCGCCCTCACCCTCCGATGTTTCGCCGAACACTTCCCTGAAAATTTCCCTGTGATCCCCCATTCGCTCGAAGTCGATGGATCCTATCGCTACACCTAGATTTCCTTCCCTTCTCGGTTCCTGGTTTGGTCTAAACGATTCGTATTGGGTATCTTATTCTCCGTTACCCATCACAGCTCGACCCAACATCATCCGGAGTGGGCATGACTCAAAAGAAGCCCATAAAGCAAAAACAGCTGGACCAAATGAGGACCTGATTGAACCTCGTGCCACGTAGAGGATTTCTTTACTTGTCACGTAATGAAAAGGTACACTCCCATTGGTCCACGTTTTCAAGCTCACAGCGAACAACCATCGTCCACGTGTCAGTATGGGCGTACGCTGAAGAACCCAACGCCTCGAGGTTGTAAACTTTGACAGCCCCTGGACGTCAGTGCACGGACAATCTTATCGCCAGGCGGAGCCATTTGGAGGAGTAATCTAATCGCAGGCGTTGATTTTTCATGGAGATCAACACCCAAAAATGGCTCTCCTATAAATCCAGGGAAGTCTTGTTGCCTGTGTCATTGCCTCCGATACACTCGAAGCGAAAAATCCGAGTTCGCCGAAGAGAATTCCCAGAACGCCGCCGGGAATGGCCGAATCAGATCCCATTCAGCGGACGGAACCGGTAACTTCTCCGTCGCTTCGATCGAACAATGTGTCTTTATTGGGGTTTAATTTAATTCTGGCTATGGTTTTCAATTTGTTTCACTTGACATCGCTCGAGTGCTGGATTAGGTGCAAGAAAGTGACAAGAAACTCAAGTACTTGGAGTTGGTTCAAGTGGCGGCGATCTATGTTGCCGTCTGTTTCTCAACTCTGTATGATTACGTTAAGGATAAGGCCGGCCCGCTTAAACCCGGAGTCCAAGCTGTCGAAGGCACCGTCAAAACTGTCGTTGCCCCCGTCTACGACAAATTTCATGACGTCCCTCTTGAATTCCTCCGATTCCTTGATCGCAAGGTAAGACAACCCTTCAGGGACAGGATCTGCAGAGAA
Source organism: Aquilaria sinensis (assembly GCA_005392925.1). Taxonomy (NCBI): domain Eukaryota; kingdom Viridiplantae; phylum Streptophyta; class Magnoliopsida; order Malvales; family Thymelaeaceae; genus Aquilaria; species Aquilaria sinensis. The sequence goes on along the minus strand of SMDT01000500.1, from coordinate 77,432 downwards.
CTTTGATTATGATGTTTACGCTTGATGGTCACGTGACACGCAGGTTGATGAATCACTAGTCGAGCTGGACCGTCACGTGCCGTATCTGTTGAAGCAGGCTTCCGCGCAGGCTCGCACCGTAGCCTCGGAGGTGCAGCGGGCCGGCCTGGTGGACACCGCCAAGAAAATCAGCCAGTCGGTCTACTCGAATTACGAGCCAGTGGCGGAGCGGTATGCTGTGTCTGCTTGGCGGTCGTTGAACCGGCTGCAGATTTTCGCCCAGGTGGCAGAGATAGTGGTCCCCACAGCTGCGCATTGGTCGGAGAAGTACAACCGGCTGGTGTGCATGGCGAGCGAGAGAGGATACGGGGTAGCAATGTACCTGCCGTTGATTCCGGTGGAGAAGATTGCAAAGGTGTTCGCGGAAGGCGCAAGTCCGCCGCAGGTGCTGTCAACGAATGGCGAGGCGGCGGTGGGTGTGGCACAGTGAGGGGGTCAGAGTTGATGGTTTTCTGTTGTGAGGTTTTTCGTCGCTGGCGATGCGAAGGGAGAGAGAGAACGTTTATAGCGTGTGTTTTGGGTCTTTGGCTTTTGATTAATCGAATCCACTTCCAAGTTCCAACCTTGCTGAAGGAACTTTTTCTTTAAGGGTGAATTTATTAATTGGCGCAATAATATCAATCTCTGTGAAAAATTGTCCACAGTATATCAGCCTAGCCGTTAAAACTTAAAACAGCCTTCCCATTACCGTGTGCCTTTATTCAAATGGATGTACTAATTTTTAATATTCAAATGGTTAACCTGACGGAATATATGCAACAATCGGCAACAATTGGTACTTCAGCGATGCTTTACCAACAAACGGCGGCATATTTTAGGAATGATTGGTGTAATTTACCTTTGAAATTTTTTAAATATTAACTCGCAGAATCTTAAGATTTAAATTAAATTTTTACATCTCACATCGAATAATATATTATTTTTCTAACAACATTGTAAAGTAAGGGAATATGTATCATATCTTATAGGATACACTGATCTTAATATATAACATATTAACATATAGAAATGCACTAAAATTTGAGATTGTAAAATTGTGAAGTGTAGGTTATATGTATGTAAATTAATTAAGAGTTCTTCTCATATAACTATTCTATTATATATAATAAAGTCATCATTTTTAAGGTAAAAAAATAAAAATGCAAGTATTCTTTCAAATATCAGTAAAACTTTGTTATAAAATTAATCAATTACATAGTATAATAATGCACTTTACCTAAAAGATATCAAAAACTGAATTTTTTTTTTTTTAGTTTACTAGGATGTATGGTCAATATGGAGTGAGATGATCAATTCACCCCGATACAAACGGATAGCCTATCAGCTGTCTCATGCCGTTTCCAAGTTGGTACTGGTACTTACTACCCGTATTGGTTGATATGGTCCAAAATTTAAAACCATACAATGAACTAAAACATACAAGAACAACACATTCCCTCTTTCCTCTTTATCCTCAATGAGTTTGATATAAAGATTAAGAAAGAGAAAAAAAATATTGTGTTATTTTTGCTTTACCTTTGTCTTTTTTTATATGTATATTAAAATGATAGTTTGAAATGTACTATAATAAAATAGTGAGAATTTTTCAAAAAAAAAAATCCTAAAGTTAGTGAATTTCACTTACCCCATTTTGTTTGAAAATCCTTTACATTGCCCCCCTAAGATTTAATAGATCCTTCACTTACCCCCCACATAATGATGAGGACCAAATTGTCCTTTCCTTGCCTACTTAGGTAGGCTGAATTGATCATAATGCCTCTAAGAGACAATAACACTTTGTTAAATTAAATTAACTAAAAACTTGTACAAAATTAGATATGACAAAAATCAATTTTTTTTATTAGCAATAATAATAATAACAACAACAATAACAAAATAAACCAATTCAACAAACAAAAAACAGAGAAAAAATTTCTAAGATTAAAAAAAAAGAGTTATGAAATTTTTTTAAAAAAAGCCTGCTAATGTCATTGTCTAATTTTTTATCATCATGATAGACATATCACATCCGTCTGATACATCCATTTTTTATATTTCATAACTCATTTGTCATTGAAATCTTAGAAATTTTCACCAAATTCATTTTAACTTAAGTTAATTGAATGCAAAGTGACTTATTTTTATTATTTATTGAATTGGTTTAGATTATTATTATTACTACTACTGCTGCTGCTGCTGCTGCTGCTATTGTTATTATGCTCTTAATAGACAATTTACTTATCACTTAATATAACAACTATTTTTCCAGACACTTTTAATTATTAAAAAAATATATTTAATTGCTAATTTATCTCACATATTTCACATTTAGTTACATACTGTGATTAACTAGTATATTTCAAATACTATAATTAAGACAAAATTCTAAAAGAGTAATGTTATTTGCACTAAGTTTGACCAGCAAAGTTGTATTGATAATAAAAAAATAATTTTTATTACATATAATTTTGTACAATTTTTTAGTTAATTTAGCAAAATGTTATTTCCTTTTAGGGGCATTATGGTTAATTCATCCTATCTAAAGAGACAAGAAAAAGACATTTTGGTTCTTAACATTATAGAATGGGGTAAGTGAAGGATTTATTAAACCTCTGGGGGTAAAGTAGAGGATTTCCAAATAGGAGGGAGTAAGTGAAGTATTCACTAAACCTCAGAATTTTTTTTAAAATTTTCCTAAAATAATTTAATAAATAAATGTTAGGATGTAGAAGATATTTTATACGACTTGATGCAAAATATGTTAGTTTTTGACAATGGAGTACAACCATTGGAGTTCCATTGGTTTTTATGGTGATGCGGATACCCATGATTCGAATTAGACCCGAAAGTATTAGACTACTAGGCCAAAGGCTCAACATATGATGGAGGCCCAACTATGTAGACTTAAAAAGCAAGGCGCAATCACATTTAGCCCACCATTTGGCTATTTAAATAAAGAGTATCTCTCACATTTCTCTAATTTGATACTATCGTTGTTACTGATTTGAGCATATGAGAAGCCTTTCGGAAGTTCTCATGACTCTATTTTATGTCTTTGCATATAAGTGATTGGAGCCAGCCGGCTATCCTTGTGTACTCGCTACTCACCGGACTTCAATGTACTTTAGATACCATATGGTAAAACACAAAATTTGCACAAATGAGACCTTTCACCCAATGGAAGTAAAAAATAAAAAAGAAAAATACAAATATGTCTTTTATGTTTAGATAAAATCAGACATTTTTTTTTTTCATATTCAAATGAATCTTTCTTATTTTGAACTAGACTAATTCATCACTTTGTGACTGTCAAATCAGTACGATATTCATTAAAGATATAGAATATTTCCTTATATTTATTTACTCATTTTATGAAAGAAATAAAAGTTTACAATTGGACAACAATCTTCTCATGCTCTTCAATCTTTGATGGATGGCACAATCAAGGGTAGTGGACCGACCCTAGGAATGGAACAGGGCTCAGTAATGCCCAATATGGCTAAGCAAAAGAAATTTTATGGAAGACGGTGACAAATCATGATCTTTTTCTTGGTCTCCTCTTGTTGTTTCTAGCAATCATGCGGCAAATCAAAGTGAATGGTGCTATCTTTACTGGTGAACAAAAACCACAGGAAACTGAGAATATGGAATAGTTCGAATTGGTGAAAGAGTTAGCCCACATAGATTTGTTAGAATAAGAAAGTCTTTTTTACCAAGTTTTCTCGAAAGGTTTGGAGGAGAATATTGTTCTTTGAAAAACATCGTGAAAAAATACTTCATGAATTTTGTCGGAGTTAAACCTTTTTGGGTGTATAATTAATAGGGCCGGAGGACACCAAAATCTCGTCTGGAGCAGTGACCAATCCATTGACTGACTGGCCTCAACCAAATTCTGTCGAGCAAGCTCTTAAAACAGAAAGTTTTCACCGCCCACCCCCCACTCCAACCCAAAACCAGATAAATATAAAATTGATTTCCTTTTTAAATTTTGTTTGACTCTCTTCAACGGCTCAGCCAGCAGCCTCCTCTAAACTGATCTTCAACAACCAGAATACACCTCCTCTCAGTTTCCTTCTCTTGAGTCTTGCCTCGGCCAGCGCCATCCACCCAGAAGCTGAATCAAGAACAAGAACCATGGTGGAAACGAGGCGCACCCCTTCTTCCTCCAAACGACCTCCCCTCTCCCCTCTACCCGGGTCTTCTTCGAGCAAGCGATCGAAGGTCCTTTCTTTGATGTTTTGAGGCAATCTGAATCTTTGTTGATGTGCATGTCTCCTGGGTTCTGTATGCGTTGTTTGTCTGAGATTTTTGGTATTGATGGAATCTTGTTGACTGGAGTTTCAGGCTTCTGAGCCGGTGTCTTTGTCCACTGACGATGTCGCCCCCTCCGATCCATCCGTCGAGGCCTTGGGTCAGGCCCAGTCGGATTGCAGGAAGGCAGAGACTCTATCTGCTAATCTGGATTCTGCCGACCCTGTGAAGGACGCTGATGATAGGTCCGTCGATGCTGTTACAGAGAGCGGAGCTGTGGTCTCACCTGGGACTCAAGGTAAATTTATGATTTTGATGTCTGTTTCGAATTTATTGCTGAAAAGATTGTTTTTTTTTTTTTTGTGGTTTTGACTGTTGAGGATTTCTGAGAAAATTATTTGAACTCGTTTATGCTTTTCAATCAGGCGAAATTGCCGTTGATGAGGAGAAACCGAATGCTGATACTAAAGGGTACGGCAGAAGGATGAGCGACAAGCTGGCAGAGCCGGGGCCCTCCATTCCATGGGGAAAGCTTCTTTCCCAGTGCTCTCAGGTTTGTAGTCCAAGATAGTATTGATTGATAGGTTATATGTTGGAAGATCTGGCCTTTCCTTGTAAAGAACAACTAACAGTGCTTCTGGAGAAGAATTAAGCCTTCCCAGTTGGCCTGATCTGTTTCCTATGATTTTTCTTGAGTCTTTCTGTAACTTGGTCAAGATGGTTTCTGTTGCATGGATTCCACATGGCCATAACATCATACTTTTCACCATTTTGAGTGTGGGATTTACAAACACAAGGTATGGTGTAAAGCAAGCAGGTTGATGTTATTTTAGGCTAAGGTTCTGGACTTCTGGAATTTCAATTATTGTATGAGCAGAAAAGGGCATGCTGTATTAGGACAATCAAGGGCTATGCTTGAGATCCTGATCAAATCTAGTGGACACATAGTTGCAGGGGCGGATTGTGGCCCTATAGTATGTTGAATATCAACTGTTTTATTGGAGCTTAAGGGGAATACTGTGATAGTGGAATTGTTTATAGGGGTTGAACTTGGTAGCCAAAATTCTGAAGAAATAAGGAGAAAATATAGCAACAAAGCAAGCTTCAACTGATGTAATTTGTTTGGAGGATTCATTAAGCAAGTGGTCCCGCATGGAAGATTATGGTTAAAGTTATTCTCGATTTTTATTACAATTACTTACTTGAGTTGATAGAGCTGAGTTGTGGAGTTTTATTTTCCTCTTCTTTTTTGTCTCCTCTCAACCAACTAGCTTGAATGGGTGTGAGGGATAAAGTCCTCGAAGATATTTATGGAGGAAGAGGGTTTCTCACACTTAATTAATATGAATGCCATATATGTTTCTTTGCTGAGAACGATGCCAAATACTACCAATCAATCATCAGCAAAAGAAAACCCTGCAATTGGTTGCTTGTCTCAAAATAACTTATGATATAGCTGTTAGTGAAACCATGTCTATTGGAACCTTTTTCTTTCAAAATCACCTGGAATTAAGAGATGGACAAATGCCAATGAAGAGGAGGGTGATTTCCTACCGATTTGGATGTGAATGTTGGTATTGTAGTTGGGATTGTTGCTATATAATGTATTGCGGGCTTAATTGAGGTCTTGATGAGCATGGATTGGGATTGCTCATTTTCCCTTTGATTTTCTTCAATTATTTTCAAGATTATTTGTTTTTCCTCCTCTGGATTTGGCTGTTGTTTCCACTCTTTTTTTTTTTAAATGTTTGCCCTTTGGTGATGGATGTTTTGCCTAATGCTTCTTATTCTTTGTTTACACCAGAATCCGCACTTGCCAATGTTAGGGGATCTTTTTACAGTTGGACATAGTCGTCAGTGCAATTTGTATATTAAAGGACAAAATGTTAGCACAGTTTTGTGCAAAGTGAAGCACACAGAGGTACAGGTCCATGCAATACCCACACTTGAAATTCAGTGGTCATTATTTACATCTTGGGTTATTTGTTTTGTCTCTGATTGTTCTTTTTCACAATGTAGCGTGAAGGATCATCTCATGCTTTCCTGGAAATCACAGGGAAAAAAGGTTCTGTGCAACTGAATGGAGTAATGTATGGTAGAGGGTCCAATTTAATTCTGAAGGATGGTGATGAGTTGGTTTTTGGTAGTGCAAGGAATCATGCATATGTATCCTTCTTATTGTTTTGTTGGTCTCTCAATAATCTCTTGTTCTTCTACATTCTGTCAATTTCCATGATTTCCAATTGGTTCCTTGACAGAGACTCAGATATTTCAGGAGCTTAACAAGGATAGTCTAGCAGCTCCTGGCATATCATCTTCAGCAAATATTATGAAACCCCAAACCGCACCAGTGAAGGGGTTTGTTGAAGCAAGATCTGGAGTGCCCGCTTCTGTTGCGGGTGCAACAATATCAGCCTCTTTGTCAACAAAACAGAACTCAGAGATGTCTGCTCCGCCTGCTGATTGTGAGCTGTCTGATGATCATATTTCAGAAGTGGACATGAAGGACAGTGCCAGTGATGATGAATCAGCCGATGCTTCTCCAAGGGATAAAATTACTTCTCCACTTTCTCATGGGAACCCGAGCATTGGTGGACTAGGATTAGATGATAGTGTGGATCCTGAAAATTTGAATGTACCTGGCGAATCAAGTCCATTTCAACCACTCATACAGATTCTTGCAGGCTCATCTGCTACCAGCTTTGGTTCCAGTGGTAGTCTTGCTAAAGTTATTGATGGGCGAAGAGAAATTAAGGAGTTCCTGAAGGGATTCAAATCACCAGCAGTTTCAGGATCAACTAGACAACAAGCATTTAAAGATAGTTTGTTGGAAGCAGTACTAAATCCTGATAAAATAGACATGTCGTTTGAAAATTTCCCATATTACTTGAGGTGAACAGCTGTTCTCAATTTTCTTGCCAGTTATTTCTCTTCGGTGCTATTTAACTCTGCATACTCCATTAGCTGTTTCTCTTTTGTTCTCTCCGTCTGTCTCTTCTTTATTTGCTCAACTTGTTTATGCCTGTATGTACTTATATGGAAACTTGTGCTGATTTTAAATTGTACCCATTTGTGTGATCTTTTGCTCATAGTTTAGTGCCAACTCTTGTTTTTGGATCATCCATACTTGATTTGTATAGTTTACATGTATGTAATTTTTGTGCTTTTACAGTGAAACAACGAAGACTGTGTTGATTGCTTCCACCTATGTGCATTTGAAGTGCAGTAAATTTGTAAACTTTGCCTCAAAGCTTCCTTCTGTTTCCCCTCGCATACTACTATCTGGTCCTCCAGGTATGACCATTATCCCCAGACAATTTGATTTCATCTGCTTCTTGTATCATTGGGAAGACCAGTTGTACACTTCATTGTTTGAATAGGTTCAGAGATATATCAGGAGACCTTGGCAAAGGCTCTTGCGAAATATTTTGGTGCTAGATTGCTTGTCATTGATTCCCTTCTGTTGCCTGGGGTAAGCACGTTCCACTTTTTTTTCCTGGTAGTGAGTTGTACAATCTATTTATTGAATGAAACATCCATATTTATCAAGTACTCCATTATTATTTTATGTTTTGTCTTTCCATTCAGTGCTCTTCTTTGGTCTTTGTCCAACGCCTGCTTTTTTTTGTTTTAATCTTGTTTGTGTGTCTGCTTTGATAGAAATCCACCATATGTTCTTTTCATTTGTTCCCCTTTAACTATGAGTTCACAAGTGTTTTGATGTGACATATAGGGTCCAGCTACCAAAGAAGCTGATCCAGCAAAAGAAACTGTTAGGCCTGAAAGAGCATCAGTGTATGCAAAAAGAGCTGTAAATGCTGCTGCTTTACAGCACAGGAGGCTGAGTTCTTGCTTTGAAACCCAGAGAATTGGTGCCTCCATTTTCAGTTGTCATGCCTTGCCTAAGCAGGCAGCAATGACTGGAACATCCAATGGCTGCACTTTCAGAAAAGGCATGCTATTTCTTCATGATCCCAACTTCCAAGTAATTGTTAGCTTATTAATTTAAAGTACCAGTATTGGTCTTTATTGATTTTTTTCCCTGCCTTTATAACATGTAAACTGGAACATTTAGGTGATAGAGTTCAGTTCATTGGATCAAGTTCATCATCTGGAACTTCTGCATCACAACCTCTTTTAAGGTAATTTCTTCTTTTTCTCTTTTTTAAAAGTTATTCTTTAGTGAATGAGGATGGCATGAAGAAGTCTTTTCTGCTCATACGGGTATACTGGAGGTGAACCAGAGAGAGAAACTCTCATTTCGTTTCGTTGCCATTCTTCATTATCTTCTTCTAGAATACAAGGGGGACTTCTCGTATTTAGATCTTTCTGTGGTGTGTTCTGAGCCCAAGAGAGATAGGGATTTTGGGATCAGATATTTTTGTTTATTTATTTATTCATTTTGCTTTTTCTAAAATCATAAAGAGTGATTAGGTCAAAAAAAAAAATTAAAGGATTTCTAACAATTTAACAACTTGATTTGATGTCATGTATGAGCCATTTTTTTATCTGCATGCTAGATATCTAAACTAGAATAAGGTGGTTGTATTCATTGTTTAATATTGTTCCTGGTGAGTAACAAAAAAAGAAAATATATTGTTCTAGGTGATTTTTCTTTCTTATTTATTCTATTTGGCCTATTGTTTCCTATGTCCTGAGGAGCCAAACACAAATTTCTTTTCTGTCTAGGGGGCCTACCATTGGCTTTTGGGGTACAGTAGTCCTACCTTTTGAAGGAAATAGTTCCTCAAAAATTGGGGTCAGATTTGATAAATCCATTTCTGGAGGCAATGATCTCGGTGGCTTTTGCGAAGGAGATCATGGTTTCTTTTGTACTGGTGATTCTTTTGTCCCATTCAATTAAGTATTTGTTTTCTGACTATATTGTCACGTGTGCTACCACCTTTTTTTACTGATTGTACTTTTACTTCAATAGCCAGCTCACTTTGCTTGGATAGTTCTGAAGTTGAAGATCTTGATAAGTCCGGTGTCAATGCACTTTTTGAGGTATTTCTTGCAACTGATGGATAAGAGCATGTCGTTATAAAACCTTGTGAAAACTTGTATGTACGAAGTCTCAAACTGTCTTGTGTGCAGGTTGTATTGAACGAAAGCAAAAGTGGTCCTTTGATATTGTTTGTGAAAGATGCAGAAAAGTCTATGGCTAGAAACTTTGAAGTGTGTTATGCTTTAAGGAATAAGTTTGAGAATTTACCGGCAAATGTTGTTGTGATTGGTTCCCATACTCAGATGGACGATCGCAAGGAAAAGGTTCAAGCTCCCCCCCGCCCCCAAACAATGACATAATGTTTGTTCAATTAATTATCATTAACTATTCATTCCTCCCTTTTTTTTCATGGTTTTCAGTCTCATTTAGGCGGTCTTTTATTCACGAAACTTGGGGGAAACCAAACTGCTCTCCTGGATCTTGCTCTTCCTGTAAGTTGAGCTTGGCGCTTTTGCTCATCATGAATTTCTATGTATGCATGTTTGCTGTATTTTGCATGTAAAGGCCTTCCACTAGCGTACTTTTTTGTTTTTCCTTGGGCTGTTTGCTCAATGAACCTGCCAGCGTCCTGAACCGTCTTGGGGCCTCTTCTGTCCTTCTCTTGTCCTCTGAGTGTAGAAATGAAGAAGAAGAAGCAGAAGAAGAAGAAGAAGACGATGACTTGATAGCAATATTTGAATTATTTTTTTTTTGCTGTTACCGTAGCAATTTGGTTGCTGGTTAAAGACTTTCAATATGTGCCATGTCATTCTCTCGTCTCTCTTCCTCTTTTAAGCTTTTGAGTGTTGCATGATCTACTGTAACATTCCAACTTGATCTGAAACTGCTTGTCCTCAAATTGCACCGTGCCAGTAGATATGTGATAGAACCTTAATGTTTCTCATACAGGATAGCTTCGGTAGACTGAAGGACAGAAACAAAGAAACAGTTAAATCCGCAAAACAAATAGCTAGACTTTTCCCTAACAAAGTGGAAATACAGTTGCCTCAGGTTGGTTGTGTCAACTTTTTGGTACTATTTTACTTCCATGATTTACCTATATTCCGAAATAACCACTGTAAATGATGTTAGGATGAAGGTTTGCTTATGGACTGGAAGCAGCAGTTGGAGCGTGATATTGAAACTCTTAAAGTGCGCTCTAACATTGTTAGCATTCGCTCCGTAAGTTTGCTGGGAGTTGTCTCTGCTTCTTTTCCTATGCTGCTACTTCAGTGACTGTTCCTGTACAGAAAAGGCTTTTTTGCTGTTAGCATCTATGATAATTTTCCCCTCATATTTTCATGTTATTGTCTTATCAGGTTCTCAATCAAAAGCATTTGGAGTGTCATGACCTTGAAAGTCTGTGCATTAAAGACCGGACTCTTACAACTGAGAGTTAAGTGTTCTCAATCTCAATCTAACACTGTTAAACAATATTCTGGTTTTCTTATTCTTTTATATTGTCATGTTGTTATGACAGATGTGGAGAGAGTTCTGGGTTGGGCACTAAGCCATCACTTCATGAGTCATTCAGAAGTTTCACTAGAAGATGCTAAACTTGTGTTTTCTGTTGAAAGGTGGTAGAAGCCCATTTGTGAATTGCTCCTTGTTTTTTGTTATTTACTTCGGAAATGTATGACCTGCTTATATTGTGGCATACACATGTTAACATTGTGTGTGTGTGTGTGTGTATTCTGTCCTGTTGACAAGTTCCGAATTATTTGTGTTGTAGCATTAAGTATGGGCTGAATATTTTGCAAGGTACTCAAAATGAAACCAAGAGCTTGAAAAAATCGCTTAAGGTGATGCTGAGTTCTTTTACCATTATTTCTTGTTAACTTTATTAGAAAATCCAACAATATGTCATTTTGCTGAATTGTTCTAGATGTTGCTGATTTAGGATGTTGAAACTGATAATGAATTTGAGAAAAAACTTCTTGCTGATGTAATTCCACCAAGTGATATTGGCGTTAGTTTTGAAGATATTGGTGCCTTACTAAATGTGAAAGATACTTTGAGGGAATTGGTGATGCTTCCTCTTCGAAGGCCAGAATTGTTTTGCAAAGGACAGTTGACAAAGGTATTGTTTACAAACATATCTCATTCATTTGTATTGTCCACTGAGGGTAAAATCCACATTCTTTATTTATGTTTCCATTCTAAATGGTTTCCATTCTGCAGCCTTGTAAGGGAATATTGCTCTTTGGGCCTCCTGGTACCGGGAAGACAATGCTTGCAAAGGCTGTTGCAACCGAGGCGAGTGCAAACTTCATCAACATATCAATGTCCAGCATTACTTCAAAGGTGATTTAAGCACGCATAGATTGTGGTCTTCTCCTTTGTTTGTTTATTCTTGTTTTCATCTTTGGGTGGAATTTCCTTTAAACTGTAGGACATCTTTGTATCTTTTGCAGTGGTTTGGAGAAGCAGAGAAGTATGTCAAAGCTGTATTCTCTCTTGCCAGTAAAATTGCTCCTAGTGTTATTTTTGTTGATGAGGTTTGTTGAATTTCCTATCAGATTTTCCCTATAATGTGGGGAAAAAATTGAAGTCAATTCATTAGGTGATAATCTGAAATGCATTGTATGCTAGGATACAGTTTTGGGGCTTCCTTTCATTCAGCGGTTCTTTAGGTTGCAAGAAAGAATGTTAGGACTTGTCCTGCTGTTTCAGGTTGATAGCATGTTAGGTAGACGAGAAAACCCTGGAGAGCATGAGGCCATGCGGAAAATGAAGAATGAGTTTATGGTGAACTGGGATGGTCTCCGTACGAAGGAAAAAGAAAGAGTGCTTGTCCTTGCAGCCACAAATCGCCCGTTTGATCTTGATGAGGCTGTTATCCGACGATTTCCTCGGAGGTCAGATCATGTGTACCTTCCTTTGATTTTGTCTCCATCTGATGTGACATATGATGGCAACTAACTTGGTGACTGGTTTGTGTAGGTTAATGGTCAGTCTGCCTGATGCTCTCAACAGAGAAAGGATCCTTAGAGTGATCTTAGCTAAAGAAGAATTGGCCTCGGATGTTGATTTGGAAGCAATTGCTAACATGACTGATGGATATTCTGGAAGTGACCTGAAGGTTGACTTTTTCCACCTTTTGCTTGTTCATGTTTTGTTTGAAAATTGGAAGTGTGCAGGACTCCCCTCTAGCTAAATACTGTTGATGACGTGCATGCATTGAGAGAGCAAATAAATCAATAGCCATTGTTTGCTGCACTTAAGAAAATGAAAATTTTACAAGAAGTTTTGAATTGACAAAAGAAGGCCTCAAAATTACTGTTGCTAAATCATCTTGTAGATTACATCGAAATTGGCAGGATTCATTTGCAAGCTTTCCATAATCCCTTCGGCTCCCCTGTATCATGTTACCTAAAGAAGGTTTTCCTTTTAATGCAGAATCTTTGTGTGACTGCTGCACACTGCCCTATACGGGAGCTTTTAGCGAAAGAAAAGAATGTCAGTATGAAATTTCCATACATAGCTAGTCTCTTCTAGCCTAGTATCTTGGGGTCATCAATTGCAATTACTTGTAGTACTATAAACTGATGCCCTCGTTTCTGTGCTTTTTTTTTTTTTCTTCCCTTTTTTCCTTCAGGGAAGAGCTTTGGCATTGGCCGAGAACAGACCCTTACCAGCTCTTTGCAGCAGTCAAGACATCCGTTCGATGAATATGGATGACTTCAGATATGCATATGAACAGGTACTACACCCGGCATCCATGGACCATCCCAGAAATTTGAGCATAAAGTATCCACCAAGCTTCTTGTATTCACTTTGTTCGCCTCTTTGGATGGGACTGGGAAAAGAGTTGGTTTTGTTTTCTCAATGTGGGAGGTTACTAATGACAGTTAGTTTGGAATTAAAATTGAATACAGGTGTCTGCAAGCGTGTCATCAGAGTCGACAAATATGAACGAGCTTCTTCAATGGAATGACATGTATGGGGAAGGCAGGTCGAGGAAGAAGAGTTGTCCGAGCTACTTCATGTAGAGTAGAGGTATGTGGGTGCGTGCATCTTGTATAGGAATACAAGCATTATTTGTGATGTTATTCTAATGAGATAGATACATATAGCCGATTCTTGGTTTCTGGCTCTCTCTAAAATACATAATAGGAGGGGCCAAGGCAAGGTCCCTTTTGTAGCGCTGTGTAATCATATATAGCTATAGGCTTTTGGGGGGGGTGGGGTTGAAGAAATTGTATTTTAGTAGCGCAAGCGCGTGTGCGCACACACACATATGTATACATATATTGCTATTTAATATCGCTACTTAAAAGCATCTTTACAAGTAATAGGGGAGGGTATCTATAACAGTATATGAAGGGTAGGGGGGTGTGGAGCTACATTTCACAATTTTTGTCATGCAAGTGTTGGTGGGGGGGGTTTCAAACACCGGCCTGTACCAGGCAATGTCCGGCGGAGCCATCTGTTTTATTACGAAAGCATCGATACCTTCCTAGCTTCTCATTGACCGTTTTGTGTTTCTTGATTTGCGTTAGTTTAGTACTCTATGCCGCCTTCTTGCGTCTTATCTCTTCTTGGAGTGAAATTCATTAAAGTAAGACATGATTCATTTTACATTGTTATGTCACATGTTTGTTACAAGGGTAGTCAAACCCTTGTAACAATGCTTGATGTCCTCGAGCTGTTGAAATCACTAACGCTGTCTAGTTATGTACTTTTAGGATTCACGATTCCCATCATGTGTGTTTGATTCGATTCTGTCTTCTGGAAAGCCTTGCCCTGTACTGAGATGTGGGTTGAAAATTCCAAATAAACTCGTTTAATATCTATTTGAAAATTATGCATGCTGGATTTGGGAAAAAAAAAATTGTCTCGGAATGACCCTTATTAGATTTAATTTTTCTTGGAACCATCTCTGGAGGGCAAATTAAAGTAGTCCACAAGAAGCTGGTCTCTTCAATTTTGTTCTTATGTAGCGTTCCAAGTTCCCTCTCCTCTCCTTGTCTCTTCCAATTTTGCCTTCATTTCCGTCAATTCGAGATCGTGCGGTGCGGTGGTCTGGTCAATAACCATATCGAACGAACGCTGTGTTGCTAGTGTCGATGGCAGAGGAATGGGGGTGATGTTGGAGCGGTGATTTGAAATGGAGTTTTTAGAACCCACGGTGCCAGTGTCAATGACCTGTTGATTTTTTTTAATTGTGTATTGTATATGCTATCAAAATATTTGAACGGTTTTACGAAATTCATTATTCAGCTAAAATCTATAATTCGAATTTTAAAAAATGTGTGTTTTTTTTTTTTAAATTTTTGAAGAGCGATATAAGGAATATACATGTGAAACCATTATATATATATAGGCTAAAAAGATCCATTTTGTCATATATTGGCTAAAAAGGAAGGAGATTGGACACCCTCACTATTAACTTTAAACATTAGTTGTCATGGAAATAGCCAACGAGACGGTTTAATACTAAATCTGAGTCTTCTTAAGTTTTTTAACAGCTCAGCAATTGTTTGAGACAATTTGAGCCAATGTCAGAACAAAAACCAAAAGCTGGCAAGCAAAATGAGCAAAATACAAACACGACAATCTTCCACAAAAAACGACGCCTAGCCAGCCAGGCTATAACTAGAAAGTAGAAACATTCACAATTTGCATTTGTCTTCTTCCCTTCACAATTTTCTTGGCATAGTAGAATGGCCTTCTCTGTCTGAATCAAAAACCATCACAAAAAGCAAAACCCGAGGTTCCAGGCTTGCTTGAGCCTTTTAGAAACCAAGCAAAAGTAAGTTCAAGACCCAATCCATGAAAAACTTTGCCAAAACAAGTAGGCCGTCGTAGATACATATACACAAGCCCAATTAAGGAAAAAGCACAGAAAACACAGCTATGCATGGTGCGTCTTTCCTTTCCCAATGTTTTCTTGAACCATTCATAAATACCATACTGACATGGGAGGAAAAACATTTACTATTGAAGCCCAAGATTATGCACCTAGATGCACATACGCACACTTCACAATATTCATATTCATACAACTATAATTCAGTTTAATACAATAATAAAACAATTTCAGAGAAAGAAAAATTGATCATTTTCAATACCAAATACAATCTCTATTTGCTACATTGATAAGCACATATCAAAATTCAAGAACACACACCAAAGTTCATCAATCTTCATAACAACACCATACACAACACATTTGTTTTAAAATCCACAATTTCAATATGTAACAATCTGAAACTCCAACGTATTAGTCTGTACTTCTTTTATATTAATTTGTATAACCACATGTATCAAACTAAAACCTAAATGTATTAATCCAAAAGATGGTGGGTAGTTACTTTCTTCCTATTCACAATAATACATCTCACACTCACACTCATGATTATACATTTCACACCCAGAATAATACAAATTAAACTCAGTTGTATACAACGCACACATAGAACAACACACACACACACATGCATCTCACACTCAAAACAATACATCATACTAGAACAATATAAACTAAACCTAGTTACTACAGACTTAGCCATTTTTCACTAAGATAAAACTTCCAAATTGTTCGATTCTCACTTTCAACCCCGGAATCACGAATCCAATCACTGCGGACTAGCCACCTTCGTCATAATACGACCTCCCTTCCTTTCGTAAGGCCCTGCCGTGTCTATTGCGACACCTTAGACTTCTGCAGCCAGCTTCCAGACGACGGTTCTAGCGACGCGAATCACGATCACAGTCCCACTGCCGATTGTTGAGAGGAAGAAGAAGAGAGAGATTTTGGGGGGCAAAGGAAGCGAGAAAAGAGATGAGATTTTTTGGAAGCAAATGAAGTGAGAAAAAGAGAAAAAGAAAAAGCAACGGGAAACGGTTAGTTGTGGAAAGTAACGATGAGTGGCTAGATTTTATGAAAAGAATAAAAAAAAGGTTAAATGTCTCCCTCAAATCTCGCATTTCCTCTATTTCTTTCTGCTTAACGTTGTTTGATGGAGGCGTTAGTGGCATCCATTATTTGTAGGTACATATATGTGTGCATTAGAATTCTGCTTTACTATTTACTTTAATTTTTAGAATTACAAGATTGATCCCTCAAGTATAATTAAAAGTTAGATTGCATGTATATATAGAAGTTATCACAGCTAGTTCTGATATATATTCATGTGCTATGGAGCAGGCTTATTTGAGAATTCCCTGGAATGATAAATTTGGGTCTGGCATCAATATCTGTAATTAGCTAGATTAGCGTCAAAGTTGTGATAATTTTTCAATGTTTGAGGCTTGACTAGCAGTAATATATTGTTGCCAGAGAAACCCAAAAATAAATAGGCTACCTATTGTTATTTGTGGGGACATTTCCTCCAAGCTTTGATAATCTTTAACCAAGCATAATGTTGTCAGATGGTTTGTCGTACTTAGTAGCATCCTCAAAAGCCTCAACAAGACATCTGAAGCCCGTTTCGAGAACCTCCTGGCAACAAATTTCTTGCAAGTCCTCCCTCAGGAGGATCTCGTAAAAGCATTCTCTTGAGAGTTTGAGGCACTTGTTGAAATCAACTGACGTTTTCTCCTAGGGGTTTTGTTTGTCCTCAATTATCGGCGCAAAGTGGGGAGTTAGAAAGATGATCAGGAACAGAAAGAAAGATGGGGCCACTAGAGAAAAGGCAATTGCTAATTCCTCTCGCCATTTCTAAGTGGTTTGCAGAGCCTGTGAAAATATAGGATATATGCAGGATATATAGGAAAGTGGCTAGTTTTAAATGAGAAACCTTAATTACATTCTTCAATTTGATTCAAGCTTAACCAACCATTAGTTTCTACTTACTTAATGTGCATATCTAATGTATCGTTCCAGTAAGTTTTCTTTTCTTTTCTTTTCAGCTTCGACATTTTTTGTTTGGGCTTCAGCCTATTTTTTACTTCTGTCTTATAAAAATGGGTTAATTAAGCAGTTGACTCTCTCCGTGTGTGGTGATCTTTTTGGTCCTTAACCTTTAAAATTAGACATTTTTACCACTATATCACAATAAGCAAAAAAAAAAGAAAAATTCTAAACTTCTGGTTTTTGCATTTTAGGCTCCCCAATTTTCATTGGGTTACATTAAGACCCTAGTTTATGATGAGATCCTAAATCCACTATATGTTTTCTATTTACTAAATTGATTGTCAGCAACTTTGAAACATTTCTTTATTTTTTAGAAAAAAAAAACTTTAAATTGATTAAGACTTAGTTTTAAACTCATAAATTTTTTTAAACATTTTTTCTTTATAAATGTTGTTGATATAAAAAATTTATATATCCCACATCGAATTACGGGCCTATTGCTACCAAGGGTTCTAAGTCCCAACCCACGAAAAGCTTTGCCAAAACAAGCAGGCCGTGTAGAGCTTATATTAATGCAAGCCCAAAAGGGATTAAGCACAAAAACACGGCTAAAAGCCTAAAAGATGAACCAATAACTGTTTAAAAAGGTTCTTTCAAGTATATTTAGTCAATTAAATAAAATATTTAAACATGTTTAAATTATATGTTGCATATATATTTTGAAGAGAATAACTTCTTGACTTTTGTACTCCAAATTGAATGTTACTACAGCCACAATATAACGATAATATTCATCTATACCTACTTTAATAAGAGTAATCAAATATTATATTGGTAGTAACGTTTTATAAGCCTTAGAGCGTAAAACTGATATGCTACAAATATACAAAAACAGCAGTGATTAACATACCGCTGAGTGCTCTTGACATATGTACACATGAGTATTTTTTTATAGGAATATTAATTTCCATTCAGTAAATCTGGAACTAATCTTTTTTATTTCGAGTCTAAAATGACTCGGTGGCAACAATAAATATCCTCACTAAGACTGTTGTCTACATATGTTTGTAAACACATCATATATTGTCTATGCGCATGTTATTAGCTTTTTGAGTACGTATTTGGAGAGTATAGGTTGGATAAACTCAAAACTCAATTCAAAACATTTCTACTGAGTTTGGTTGGATTAGAAAAAAAAAATTAATCATGGATTGTGTATTGGCTCTATATCTTGGAGAATGATCGGTTTTTTTGTTGGTTTCGATTTCATATAAAATCAACTCGATATGAAACCGAATCCGAGGTATATGTATAACTATATTATAAAAATTATAATATTATTAAATTGTGTATACATTTATTTATTAAAATAAAAAATTATGAGAGTGTTTCATAGTACCATTTAATTTAAAAAATATATGTTACTGTCAATTGCTAATGTTATGTCGATCTTAGGCATGTCTTCTTATATTTAATTAGAAGATATTTTGTTTATTGGTACGATTCCATAAATTAATGTGTTTGTTTTTGTCTTCACTTGTTTTAAAATAAGTTAAAATGTTGTATTGGATATCAATTCTCTCTTTTGAGTACCTCTGATGTCATGACTGATACATGTTTCATTATTGAGCTTAACTAGATGAGCGAGCATTGGTTGACGTAATGATGATAACATGTCCTACCTCAAATGAGATAATAAATCTATTTTTGAATTGATTGTGGATACAATTTTATTAGATTACAAAGTTGTTAATTGTTTACATATATATGATAAGAACTAGAATTAAGAAAACCGAATCTCTTCTTAAGCTGATTATGGATATAATTTGATCGAATTACAAAATTGTTAATGGATATAATTTTATTTGTTTCTCAATTATCGAGTTGGATGAGATAGTTTTAGAACCAATACTACTTCGGATTGGTTCGGTACCAACCTGACCATCCGCACCCCCATTAAGTACGCAGGACAACAAATGAAGCAATGTCCATCAACTTCTTCAATCGGCTAATTAGTGGCTCCTTCCCCCAGGGAAGAGGGATTCCGAAGCAACTTCTTCCTCCGGCGCCTGTTCTGGACTAGGGACTGCTTCCTCTGGCGCCAATTGGGGAGTAAGATCTTCGTCCTGTGACGCCGATTCCGTATGGTAGTCCAGCACACAGCAGCTTCTCCTTCCGACCACACTCCCGGAGTATAGTTATCACTCTCATCCATCACAGTTATATTGGGGAAGGCATCCATCTGCATCGCAAATTCCGGCATCCATTCAGAAGTAACGGAGGCCATCTGAATCCTAATTTCTGTAGATATTGAAAAAAAAAAAAATAGAATAGAAGAAGAAGAACTAGATTAATTTTTCATTTTAGTAAAAATATTTTTTTTTTTCAGATGTAAGCTAATGGCAAGAAGAAGAGCTGAATATTAAACGAAGGAACAACTTCAATACGTTGATCATAGAGCCACACTAGAGATATTCTAATAAAAAAATATATCAGTATTACACATGTTGTATCGTTGACAGAAATTGAATTATGTGTCTGCCTTGGGTATTTATTTTATACTTAATATAGATTTTATCCACTAATCATAGTAATTAACAAATGCTACACTTATTGCTTAAGGTCAAGAGAGATAGGACAGGTCTTTGTCTTTCTTTTTTGCCGAAGATAATTAGTAACCACATTAACCTAACTAATCCAAAATTGAGTTGGGTCACACCCTGTTCAGGGGAAGTTTCTAGGGCTGAATATTTTGACTTCAGGTAAAGACGTTAGGGGTGTTTGGTTGAGAACTCTCACAGTGCTTGAAAATAAGCTCATACGAAAATAACATTCACAAAAAGTAAAATTAGTTCATAAAAATACAATTCAAACTTTCACATGTTTGATTCATACCTTGCAAAGAACGAAGATTTTAAGATTTTAACTTTCCCATATTTGGTTAAGGTATTTTGTGTTTTTCTTTAAACTTTGAATCCAGTGACCAAAATGTAACTTTCTAAATCCTAGTGATGTGTTTGAAAATATTGAAAAATTTTAGGGACTAAATGTGTATTTTTGGAGGACCATTTATACATTTTTCAAAAGTTCAAGGACAAAAAAATGTAACTTTCAAGGATTATTTTTGTAAATTTTTTAAAGTTTGGGGACCAACCTGTAAGTATCTGAATGTTCATGGGTTATGTTAGTCTCTCAAGCATAATTGTTCTGTGAACTTACCTCACCTAACATTGGTTTAGGATAGTGAACCCCTGATGAAGAAAGTTACGAAATTCTTGGATAGTTAGAATCATGGAGAATTACTTCCTAAGTACGAGCAAACAAAGGAATTTTTTATTTTTTATTGCACTTAGAATCAAAATGAAGACTAACAAGAGAGGAAAGTAACAAAAACAAGGCACATGAAGTAGTCTTCTAAATTGGAGACAAGATCAAAACATAGACCTCTAAAACTGGCAAGAGTTTGATATTGCCATTGAGATGTTTGATTAGTTCGAATTATGTCCTTGATCGATTGAGGCTGTGATGGATTCACATTAGGGTGAATATTATCCACTTTATAAACCTGATGCCTCTTTGCTAAAAGGCTGTTGTCTTTGAGAGCACTTCTCTTCCCTCCTTGCCGCTCAAGCATGCATGATAAACCTTGTGGAGCAGTTGGTAGTAGAACTTGAGTTCTCTTGGCAGCTTCAAAGGAGTTACAACCCATCCAATTAATTAGAAGAGCTCGTCTTAGGTTTCTTGAACACTTTCAATTTGTGTGTGATGTTGGCTTTCTTGCCTTGGGTAAGGACAACCTTCTCAAGATCAATAATACTAGATGTTTTCCTCTTAGCATTGTTAAGAGAGGTTTAAAAACCTATAAGTTGATCCAAATATGTTGAGAAAAAAATTCTCTAATCACCATCATGCACAACGGAACAATAAATATAATTAAACAATCACACACAAATTTAATGTGGTTTGGTTCTTAACTAATCTACATCCATGAATGAGATATATTTATTCGAATAAAATATAAAGATTACAGTAGAGATATGCCCTTAGTACTTATATTGACCTATAGATCCCTCACACTCTACTAAGAACTTCATAATTTTGCTCTTATACAATTACAAGATATGAGAGTCATAAAAGATTTGTTATTCCAGCCTTCTCTAGCATCCATACCACTTTTCACTCGTAAAACCCTCATATCTTGCCTCTTTACAACAATTGATTTTTCTATCAAGTTCAAAATCCTAACACAACAAGCTTTTTTATAGGTTATATACAAATTCAAATCACATCAAAGTAGGAAAATTAAATCCAAAATAAATAGAAAAACTAAAACCAAATCCTAAATAAAATCAAAATCCTTAAGTTTCTTAAATTTGAGCCAACAAACCCAACAATTTCCACCTTTGCTCAAGTTCTTCACCATGAACATAAAAATTATGAACACATGATCACGATCACAGACACAAATGCCATAAACATCATCAAAACATGAACACAGCAATGAACGCTAATAACTACGAACAACATGAACATGACTCCAAACACCAACATCATCACATCAATATAATCTTCAAACTTGTAGCAATTCATTGGTATCATGTTGTAACCATTGCCAAATTCCCCTAGGTTGATTCCCCCTGGCTCCACAAAACAGTCCAAATGTTTTACCATGCCAAGTATAAAACCATAAGCTCCACCATGCTGGGACCAAACCAGAAACTCTGATATAACTTGTTGAGAAAAAATTTCTCAATCATCCATGACACATAGTGGAAAATAAATATAATCAAACTAGCACACAAATTTAATATGATTCGGCTCTTAATTAGCCTACATCCATAATTGAACTTTTAACTAACTTACATCCATAGATGAAAGAAATTCACTAGAACAAAATATAGATATTACAATAGAGGCATGCCCTTAGTACTCACATTGGCCTATAAATCCTCTACACACTACTCATAACCCCATAATCTTATCCTTACACAATTACAAAATATTATAATCATAAAATATTTTCAACCTAATCCTCTCCGGCATCCAAACCTCTCTCCCCTCCTAAAACCTTTATATCTTATTTGGTTTTTCTCTCATCCTTAAAACTCTAACACAACATGTCTTTTATATGCACACAAATCCAAACCACATTAAAATAGGAAAAGCTGTCAGAAATTTTTCATTCAACATTTTGTGATGGCAAATCATCAAAAAATAGAAGGAATTAATTAGACTTTCCGACTGGTGGTGCTCAATGGCCAGCCATAAGGAAAAACCTAATTCCGACGACTGGTCATCGAAAATGTCTGCCAAAGAAATGTTCACCAGAAAAAATTTATGACAGTTAGCTATTGGAACTTTCAACAACATTGTTGAAAAGGGTCCGACAATGGCAAACGAAATGGCAGTGTTTTGATGTCAGGCCGTCAGATAAATGGCCAACAGTGCTCCAATAGTTGGCCACCAAAAAAGTATATGGTGAACTTCCAATGGCTTTCAGCCAAAAAACTTGATGACCATCGTCTAACGACAGACCACCAGAAAATTCACTAGCAATCTTCCTATGGCCAGTTATTGGAATCATCACCTGTCATCTTTCTTCGGTCTACCATGGAAAATCTAAATTTTAAGAAAAAAAAATGCTTGCTTAAATTAAAAAGAAGAAAGAAGAAGAAGAAGAAGAAGAAGAAGAAGAAGAAGAAGAAGTAGATGAAGATGAAGATGAAGATGAAGAAGGAAAAAAAAAGGCCAAAAAAAAGCACAAAAATTCATTAGCGGTCTTCCGATGGCTGGTCACTAGAATCGTCGCCAGTCATTTTTCTCCAGTCTGCCATGGAAAATCTATTTTGTTAAAAAAAAAATGAAAACCACTTACTTAAATTAGAAAGAAGAAAGAAGAAGAAAATAAGGAAGAAGAAGATGAAAAAGAGGATGAAGAAAAAGACAAAGAAAAAGCATGAAGAAAGAAGAATAGGACGAAATATGAGAGAAAAGGATGAAGAAGACCGTGAAGCTTAAGAAGAAGAAAAGCATGAACAAATACTTACTTTTATTCTTGTATCTTTTTTTGCTCAGAATAAACTTTATTTGAAAGCAAATACTGTCCAGGTAAAATAATCCAGATAAAAATTATATTTTTAATGTCTAAAAAAGGAAAATTTCTTAAAATTTTAATAATATCATACAAATGTTACAATTAATGGATTATTACATTTAAATAATTTTGACTTCCAAATGATCTTGCTTCTAGATAAAAATATGTAAAAATAAAAATAAGTTATTTTGGGTTAAATTTATTTAAATTAAAATAAATTGGGTGGAAACCGTAAAAAAGAAAACAAAAACAAATTTGATGGAAGTCCATGAAGAAGAAAATAAAAGGAAAACGAAAAAGAGAAAGAAAGATAAAAAAAATCAAATGTAATAAAGGAGAGAAAAGATTTTGTGATAAAGAGAAGCGGAATATGAGATGGAAATCTGAGATTTTAGTGGAGAGAGTGGCTTTATAATGGTGGGCAGAAAATCCCTACGGCTTGTTGTCGGAAAACACTCTCAGGAAAATTTCAAAGTGAAATTTTGTTTTGTAGCTGGAAAAGTAACAGGAAAATTTATCATTTTCTGACAGAAATTTCAAAGTCAAAATTTTTTTACCAGCGGGCTAAATTGGGGGGAAACGTTGAAGAAACAAAAAAACACCAAAGCCATCGAAAGAGATAAAAAACCATAAAACTAAAGAATCAAAGGTGGGAAACTAGGATTAAAGGACTCTCGACATCCAGGTCTAGAGGACCCCTGAAGTTACAGAGACTGGCCAAAAATAGGTAAGAAACAACTAATTAAAAGCTTCCCCTGAAAATTGATGAGAAACAATAGATGTGTAGGCTAAACGCAAAAAAGAAAAACAAAGGAACGCTGTTCCGAGTGAAACGAATCGTAGAACACAATGCAAGAATCGAAAGGGAATTCACCTAGCTAACACATATCTGAGGCTAAAGTCGAAAAAATTAGGATCTAGCAAGTACAAAAATATGAGCAACACAGTAGAAGAGGTGCAACCCAGTAGTCATGTATGTACCAAAGAAAAAGGGGGAGAGGTATGAATGACTAATTAACCATGAAGGAGAAGAACTGAAAGGCAAAAAGAGAGAGCCAGTGCTGGTAACCTTGGAATAGTAATTAAAACTTCAGCCATATCAACTTTAGCACTTTAGCACTTCATAGATACACCCCGACCTGAACTGGTTTAATTACTATTTAAACAGAAATAGCATGTGGTTTTGCCGGTGTCTTGTTGTGTGCAAATTTCGGTTTAATGTTCTTCTTCATTTTCCATTCACCTTTTTTTTTTTTTGGCTTTGTTTTTCTCTTTTTCTATTTATTTTCTTATATTTCTTTGGTTTCTTTTCTTTTTGTTCTATTTCTAAAATAAAATTAATACCTAAATTAAGTAAAATGATTATATCTAAAAATGATAAATAAAATCTACCAGGAGACATTTTAACGTTTTATTTGTAATTTCTATTAAATGGTGTATATACACCAAAAAGATAGTGCCAAAATTAATCCCGTCCCGAAAAACCAAATAAGAAGCTTAGCGCAGCAAGCCGGTAACTGTTTTGTAATTAATTAAGATAACGAGGGGATATAACAAAGTCGGAGCATTATCATGGTATAGAAATATGTCCTGACAAACCAAAGAAACTTAGTGCAGCTGACAACTATTGTTAATTGTAACAGGGGATATACCAAAGTCGGTTTGGTTCGGAGGTTCCATATACATGAATTGAAATAAAAAATCTTCCCCAAATTCCAACTAAACTAAGTAACTTACCCGATTTCAATTTCTTTTTAATTAGCTCCATTCGAAATATTTTTTATTGATTTTAAATTTTTAAAACTTTTTTATTCACCTTTTCTGAACAAAAAATATTCGAATTTAATTAGACTAGCTGCAAGCTTATTGATCTATGATATCACTCAATTTTATTCGTAATAATCCACGTACCAAAAAAACTGATCAGGTGTAAATTGAACCAAATTGAATCAAACTAGACTCTTGCTCTAAGGCTCCGTTTCTTGGTTATCCTATAGTCTGTAGACATCCCTGTTACAAGTTGCCTTCTGCTAAGAATATCCATGGGATCTATTTTCATTTTTGAACTCCTAGTATATTACTAGAAACATTATATTATACACAATATATATAAAAGATGATCCCTTTGACATGAAAAGATTATTTATCTGTATGATCCCTCATCCCTGTTACAAGTAACTTATATATGAATGTCCATGGAGACAAGAGACATTTTCAATTTTGTATTGCAATTTTTCTTTTCTTTTTGAAAAAAAAAATCAATTACACATGTATAAGAATTGATCTTCCAGTATTAAAAAGTTACTCACTTGTATGGTTCTTTGAAGGGACGTTCAGACAACCCAATTAAGTCAACCCGAATTCACATAGTTGGGTAGCTTGGGTTATGTTGACCAATTACAAAATTTGTGTATATATCCCTATTACAATCGGAACTTTCAATAGCATCATTGGTAAAATGGTTGCTGGAAAAGGTTTGTTTAATGCTGGTCTGGATGGCAGTGTACCAATGGTGGCCACTAAAAAAGTTGCATGTGGTGTACCGACAGCTAGTTGTCTGAAAAGTGGCTGACCATCTTATGACGACACACCACCAAAAAATTCACTAACCATCTTCAACGACATGCTATCAGAATCATTGTCAGTCGTCTTCCGATATCAAACCGTCTAAAAATAGCCTACAAACTTCCAACAATGAGCCATGACGGGTAGCCATTAGGAAGATAATGATGACAAATTGTAGGAAAGGTGGCCGGAGGGGTACCGATGGGCAGCCATTCGGAACATATCAACGGTGCGCCATTGGAATAGTGGCCAGATGTGTTCCAACAGGCAGCCGTCAAGAAAATACTGATCAAATGGTGGCTGAAAGGTTCCAACAGGAAGCTGTTGGAAAAATACCTACCGCATAAAGATGGAAAAGTGTTCTAATTGGCAGCTATCAGAAAAATTTCAATGGCTTATCGTTAGAACACTAACCAACGGCATCCATCATTTTGCTAACGGTGTATCACAATTTTTTTACCGCAATCCATCAATAACTATTTCAACAGCCAACGGTCAAAAAAGTTAATTAAAAAAATTCTGATGAATTTTAACTGTTGGAAATAGTACCTACGGAAAATAGGCATTTTCTAGTGAATGTTGTTAACTTTGAAAGCGTGGTAATACATTATACTATATACTAAAATCCATTTCGGGTTACTGTTTAAATAAATAGTAAACTACAGTATCTTTCTTTTTTGTCCCTTGATTTTAGGTTGGGCTGCAGTCCGCCCTTTCACCTATTTTTTTTTTATGTGATTGCTTCTTTTAGAAGTTTGGTTAGATTTTCAAAAGATAATAGCTTTTTGAGGGCCTGTCTTACTATTCTATCATTTTCATTTTGTTTCACATTTGTTTTTGGTGAAATGCATTTTCAGTCCCTGAATTGTTTCTATTTCTCATATTAGACCCTAAGTTTGATCAGCTTGACATTTTGGATCCTAAACTTAGTAACTACTTAATTATAGTGTTTTTATTTGATCTCTTAGTTTTTTTTATGGTATGTTGTTTTCTAAACTAAAAAATTGGTTACCATGGTTTTTTTATTTTAGTGAAATAGAGTTTTTTTCCTTAACTTTTCCTAAATTAATTGTTAAACTCTTAATACATAAGATTTTTATATTTTCTCTTTGAATCCCAAAACTACTTTTATTATTATTTTTATTATTATTTTACTTAATATTGTGAGATTATATGACCGCCGTAATGTGCGAGTGTTTTAAACCTCATTTTTCCATTCGGCTAAAGATACAATATTCCTAGAGTAGGGTATACTCTCATACTATGAGTTTATTTACTATTTTGCCACTCCGCCAGATTTTACTATTTCTTTCTTCCTCTTCTGCATCTCTCTGATCTCTTCGCGTTCGTCAATTACGGCGAGCTTGATCTTTGTTTCTACAGAAGCCTTTTCCTAACATAAGTATTATGCTCATCATCCACCAACCATCCCTTTCAATTTCAACAACCAGTCTTTTTCCCATTTTACGTTCCATCATAGGAACTTCGGCCATCGGCTCGCCGGCGATCATGACTCGTTCCTCGTCTGTTTTGTTATCGTTCTTGGCTCGGTTGCTGGAATTGTATTCTGCGGCAAAGACACCGCTGCCGGGGAGGTCATGCGCCTGCCATCGGAGGCTTCTAGGTTCTTCCATCCGGGCCTTTCCGCTTCCCGTGGCCTTCTCAGCCGGTGCTTCACGCTTGGCAGAAGACTTCGTCTACTCGGCAACCATTTTTTGGTCGAGAGTTCGAAAATATCATGGAGCTACTTGTTATTTTTCCTAGTCGAGAAGGACTTAATAAGTCGCCGCGTTTTTTATTTTTGTTCTTTGCTGTTGCGGCTAGAATGGTACTCTTTTATTTCTTCTTTTATTGGCTACTCTTTTTATTGGCTGCTGGTGTCAATTTTTTTTTTAAATGTATTATATATACAACTTAATTTAAAAAGTATCTTTGGGGAAAAAGTTATTTTAAAATAAATTAATAATGCCCTTGAAATAAACATCTCATTTTGATGTTTATTTTATAATAAAATGTTTTTCTATAAATAATATTGTTTCATTCGGTAAAAAATGTTGTTTGATTAATATAAATTTGTTATTTTGTAAAATGTTATTTATTTTATAAGAAATATTGTTTGTAAATAATGTTGTCCGATTTCAAATAAATGTTATTTCATTCAGACAAACGTGATTTTCTATAAATTGTTATTCATTTAATAATATGTGTTGTTCATGATACTGTAATAGTTTTGTAAAAGGTGTTATTCATTTCGTAAGATGTGTTGTTCGAGATGAGGTGATCCTCTTGTAAAAAATGTTTGCAAAAAATGTTATTTCTTTTATAAGATGTATTTTTCTATAAAATGTTATTCATTTCGTATGAAATACTGTTTATAAATAATGTTGTTACATTTAGACAAATATGATATTCTATAAAAGCATGTTCAAGATGTTGCAATAGTCTTGCAAAAAGTGATATTCATTTTGTAAGATGTAATATTTGAAACACGATGACAATTTTGTAAGATGTGCTATTCATTTCATAAAATATGTTACTAAAGATGCAGTAACAATTTTATAAATATTACAAAAATATAAGTGCAGTTTTGTACAAGGGTACACTGAATAGCTACTCTTTTCATTCAATAGAGGATGAAAAGTTGGCCAAAAAATACTGGGGAAAAAAAATAATAAAGTCATTTAAGCTGGACACTTCCAATTAATTTGTAAATATACATACTCTCAAGTAATTATTCCAAATTTGCTACACAATTCAAAGTAGTATTTCTATTAGTAAATTTTTATTTATTTATGGTACAAAATGGTTTTTTTCACTAACAATTTACTAATCGCATTATTTGTTTATTAAAAATATCAAGGGAAAAAGACACTTAACAAAACCGAGCTAACTGTTTTAAAACCTCATCCCCACCCCTTTGTCACAATGGATAAGAGGGGTGTGGGGAGGTCACCACCAACACTATAATGTCCTCATGCTAGTTCATATGTCTCATGCATTAGGAAAAAGCGGGAATTTTCCCATTCTCTTACATATAAGTACTATCTAATTTTTATACCTTGTGTAGATGTTTCTGGTTCCAAAAAAAAAAAAAACACTGTTCTAAAAGCCCAATAACTTCATCGTCTTGTAGTTGGACTTGGGCTTGGACCCTACCCATCGGGACAGCCGTTCCCTCCCCGTTCCCCTGAAGTCTGAACTGCCGCCTTGCCTTTCTACCCCGAAACACTCCGACACGTCCAGCGTCGTCTCCGGGTGACTTCCGCCGGGAATTTCTTCCGGAATTTTGTAAATCAGGTTGGTACCTTGTGGTGCTTTCCTTCATCAATTATCTTCCCATCTCTTCAATCGATCCTATCAATTTCTTTGAACGTGTTTGGATTGGTTCTGCTGCAGTTTCTTCTCGCCTGTTTTCATGTTTTGCTTGAGGTAATCCTTGTCGGGAACATATGCTTCTGATTTCTCCTCATTCGTCGGTTTCTATGGAGTTGTGTTTTGTTTGACCATTTTGGCGAATTTGTGAGGAAGTTGAAGGGCTGCGCAATCTACAGACTTTTCAGGCGGTGTAGGACTTAGAGGTTAGTTTTCTTTTGAACGAATTTATTTGCTTTACAGAGTTAATTTGTGGCGGCCTACATGCTTCAAATGAAAAGAGCACTACAATGTTTGGTTTCTTTAGTAAATTTTTTTCAACGGTGTTGCTTCACATGGGTGCTAGTAGACTGCTGCTTATTGGCTTCTTTGGTGAGCTTTTGGATGGCTGATGGATAAAGTCCGTTGGGCTTGTCTCCCAACATTATCATCCCCTTGTAAATTTGATTTTCTGATCAGATAACTGTGGGTTGTCTTCTCAATATTCTATTGGTGGATTGTCTTCTCAATATTCTATTGGCTTTTTGCACTAACAAAAAGTTGAGATCACATTTGCTGTAAGCTTGATCTCCGTGTTTGTTACACTTTGTGACTGCAGCATTATTGTTTATTTTAGCAAACTAAATGACCGATAAATAATCAAACATGCTTCAATATTGTACCACTGTTCTGTTCTTTACCACTTTACCTCTGTGTATTTTTGTTTGATAGAGGTTCCTGCTTTGCAGCCTAACCAAAATCTGGCATATCCTCGTCCTCCAACAACACAAGGGTTGCTGCAGCTGTTATTTACCTTTGCAAAGATTGTTTTCTTTGAAAATTGAAATGAGCATGAGGAAAGTCTTGAAAGCACTTGGGAACGCATATGTTTTACAACAGATATGTGTTAGAACAAAGAACTTCGTGATTACTCCCAGGGTTGGAGCTTTTGCATTCTCAACTGAATCAGCCAAGTTCCCTGAGTATCAAATGCCATCTGTCACTTGGGGTGTTGTTCAAGGTAGAAAAGAGAAGCTTGTCAATCGTGTTAAAATCTGTGACTATCTGAAGACCCTGGGGATAATTCCTGATGAATTGGAGAGTCTGGAATTACCCTCTACTGTTGATGTCATGAGCGAACGCGTTCAGTTTTTGCTGAAACTGGGCTTGACTGTTGATGATATGAATGAATACCCTCTGATGCTGGGTTGTAGTGTGCGTAAGAACATGATTCCTGTCTTGAGTTACTTGGAGAAGATTGGAATTCCCAGGTCAAAACTGGGAGAATTTATTAAAAATTACCCACAAGTTTTACATGCCAGTGTTGTTGTTGAGCTAGCACCTGTTATCAAATTTCTTAGGGGCCTTGATGTGGAGAAGCAGGATATTGGCGATGTTTTGCAGAAGTATCCTGAACTTTTGGGTTTTAAGCTTGAAGGTACAATGAGCACTTCTGTGGCTTATTTAGTAAGTATTGGTGTTAGCCCAAGAGATATTGGTCCTATGGTGACACAATATCCGTATCTTCTAGGGATTAGAGTTGGGACTATCATCAAACCACTGGTAGATTATTTGGTGTCCTTGGGATTGCCAAAGAAAATCATAGCTAGGATGTTGGAGAAGCGGGCATATATACTTGGATATGATCTTGAAGAGATTGTTAAACCAAATATTAATTGTTTGATTAGTTTTGGTATCAGGAGGGAAGCACTTCCTTCTGTGGTAGCACAGTATCCACAGGTTCTAGGGCTACCTTTGAAAGCCAAACTGTCCTCCCAGCAGTATTTCTTTAGCCTGAAGCTGAAGATTGATCCAGAAGGATTTGCTCAAGTGATTGAGAGGATGCCACAGATTGTTAGCCTTAATCAACATGTGATTATGAAGCCGGTTGAGTTTCTTTTTGGCCGGGGAATACCTTCAGAAGATGTTGCCAGGATGGTTGTAAAATGTCCTCAATTGGTTGCATTGCGAGTTGAGCTCATGAAGAACAGCTACTATTTTTTCAAGACCGAGATGGGAAGGCCGATGAAAGAGCTCGTAGAATTCCCTGAATATTTTACTTACAGCCTGGAATCGAGAATAAAACCCAGATACTTGAAGTTAAAGAACAAAGGAATAAGATCTTCACTGAACTGGTTCCTGAATTGTAGTGATCAAAGATTTGAAGAGAGATTGCAAGGTGAGTATGTAGAATCGGAAAGTCTCTGTCCGTCCTTCGCTATGGGTGGGAAGTTGGAGCTACCAGGTAGTGAGACTATTGTGTCTGATGATGAGGAAGAGGAAAATGATGATGAAATACTTTTCAGACGCACGGTCTCTTTGTAATATATAATGTGTACCATTTTGGTTGAAATTCTCATATTCATTGGCTGCTAGCGTTAAGTTAACTCAAAAGCCGATTACATCAACTACAAACGATGATGCTAGTTATTTCCTATCACTGCTAATCGAATACCTCTTTTTAGGGTAACTGGTTTCCTTTTTCTTTTCACAACAAAAGGTTTGTAGGCATAAATTTTTGCGCATCTATTTCTATGTTTAATTCCTGATAAATCTTAAACTAGCCATCTGAATAATTCCCAGGTGATGTTAGTGATTAGAGCAAGGTGCTTGAAGCAGT
Organism: Aquilaria sinensis; assembly: GCA_005392925.1. Classification (NCBI taxonomy): domain Eukaryota; kingdom Viridiplantae; phylum Streptophyta; class Magnoliopsida; order Malvales; family Thymelaeaceae; genus Aquilaria; species Aquilaria sinensis. The sequence goes on along the minus strand of SMDT01000500.1, from coordinate 45,745 downwards.
AGAACACTTGGTCATCTGAACCACTACATTTTCTGCTTGAGGAGAAGATTTTAGCTCTTGCCTTGGTTAGTAGAAAAAGTATGTCTAGCTCGAAAGTTTGTTAGACATTCAGTTGATCAGGATAGCTTTTGCCTTTTGGGTTACTCCTTTTCTTGATTGCTTGCTTGATGCGGATATCTTCCGATGCTTAAGCTTATCGTAAAATTCTCTGGAAGAAAAAAAAAAGTCGTTTAAACTTGAATTGCTCAAGCTCTAGAATACGAATAAATTCACTATTTAGAGCTCAAAACAATTAAATTAAGCGCACAATAATCTTAAGCGGCAACGACTTTAGTGTTCATACACTCTTTACATATTCATAGGTTTACCCACTGATTTTAAGATAATCATATCATATCACACAGGTTAGCGGATCGACAGGGAGGAGGGAGTAGGATTGGCGTTCAATTAGAACCATGCATGCCCACAAAAAGAATCTGGGTAGGGTTACTGGGTTTATCTTATTTTCACCTTGGTTCCCAGCTTGTAGTCCGGTCCAATTAGAGCTGTAAATGAACACAAATGGGTCTTATTTGTATTTGTTTATTTAACTTTACATGAACAAAAATAATAATTGAACACATTTCCTCTATTTGTGTTTATGTTTCTTTGTGTTCGTTCATTAACAATAACATTGTTATGAACTGAATAAATTGATAAATGAACGAATGAACATGGTTGCGAACAATATAAATATGGGCATGGATACCACTAAATGAACATGTTTGTAAACAATATAAACAAACATAAATGAGCATATGAACAAAAGTAAATATTAGAAATAAATACACTTACAAAAATAAAAAAAAATGAGTAAATGAACAAACAAACAAATATAAATAAATATTAACCAAACTAGTTGTAAACAATAAGCAAACAAATGACATTTTGTTTATATCTGTTCATTTAACTAAGACAAATATAAAATTTTGTTTTTGTTTGTTTGTTGACTAAATAAATTAAACTATTCATGATTAATTCAGTAGATACTCTGCTCATTTACAGCTCCATATCGGATTTATCAATTCCAAAATGTTTTTCTTTACGTGCCATAATTGAATTTCGCAAAGTACCCGAAGAAAAGAAACAATCAAACTGAAATTTTTGCATGTTGGGGCGGGTCAGTCCGTTTGGGAAGAAATATTTAAAGCCCACTTCCATTTCTTTCTCTCCTTTTTTATTCTTCTTGGGCCACAGAAGCCGTTTCTTGTCTTTTTGGGCCCCAAATAACATCAGAGCGATTATGCCTATGACATTAATATTTGAAGCAGTCCATTAGCTTTTAAGCAAAAGTGAAGTGTATGGTAAGCTTTTGTAATAAAATATTTCTCACATTAATAGCTTTTTATTTTTCGGAAAACTTCTGAAAAGTAATGCTCACTCGTTCCACAAAAACTGATCATTTTACTATTCATAGTAATTAATTTATAATTTTATTTTTTTCAAAATTTATTATAAAAATATGAATATTTTATATAAAAATGAAAATTTAAATATTATAATTTCTAAACATCATTTTTAAGAATTTTTTTAATACATATTAATATAAATATATTTAAGTCAAATTTCAGTCAAAAATAGCAAAATAGTCAATTAATACGAAACAGAAGAAATAATATGGAAAGTATAATAATCACATAACTTTTTCTCACTTATTCATAGATTAATGTGTCATTTAGAAAATGAAAATATTTTTCTTGTATGAAATAAAACAAAATAAATATATTCTAACGCTATATGCAGTTACATCACATTGTCAGTTCCATATGATGCTTACCATTTATTGACTTCATGAGAAATTGAGCCTAACTGGAATAAGTCATTTTCTAAATAACACATGAATTTATATAAATGTGTCCAAGTAAGACACGGTTAGGAAATTAATGTATATAGAGCCGTGGCCCGTGGGCCTGCCAGTGATTAGAAACAAATGTGTCCACAAAATGTCGTAAACTGTTCAGCCATGATGTCAGGAATGACGATGAAAATTTCGAAGATTCACAAAAAGCAGGAATGGGATGGGTCATGGGTGACCCAATTTTTACAAATTTGATCGTTTTGGTGATGTTGACTTGACGTGCGGGCTGGGCGGGGGGGTTGGGAAATGAACATAATCAAACTAATAGGCCCAAAAATCTTTGACCCAAACTCGGCTCACGTTCACGTCTTGATCTTTCTCAGTTTTCTTTTTGGCGTTTTCTGCGTTCCCTCTGGGAACAAGGATTTCGGTGTCAAATGCGTGTGGTACTACACCACTTGACCTTTTCTTTATTATTATTATTATTATTATTTTAGTTTTCTCGCACACATTATTCTCACAGCTATTATGGTCTTTAGGTCGCCGGTGCTTCAATTAATATTATCTAAGTAATACTCATCTAGCCGTAAAACGGTTGAAATATTTTTGTTTATCGTCGAGATTTAAAGAGAATAAAAAAAAAAGTGTGTTTTAACTTTATCATTAACTTTTGAAATGTAAATCAAGAAAAATGAAAAAAAATACATATTAAATGATAATATGAAGATAATGCTGTAAAATAATTTTCTAAAAATAGAAATTAAAACAACCCAAAATAAAATATGTTACAAGTATTTATTTAAATTTAAGTAATTTGTGAAAAATCCTTGTGTTTATTTGGAGAGACGATTGGATGAAGAGACAGTTGGTCTAACGTGCGCCTTACTAAATTCATATGCGCTACACGGGGGAAGAACAATCTATAATCCCCAGTGTTTGGAAATGAAATTCTGGCATGTCTTCCTTGGGTCCAATTTACTCTGATATATAATGGGTTTGAAGGAAAAATTACATAACCATTAGTAACAATTTTGTGATATCATGTGTATATAATTTGTACATATATCTCACATTTTTTGTATATTTAATTTATATATATCTGCTATCAAGTTAATTTATACAAATATTCAACTGATAAATCGTTCTAATTATTTTTTTAGGTAAAAAATACGTGTTATTAATATCAATAAATGATTCTAGGTCAAAACCTTTGTTTTGTCTTTTATTTTTTACTTCGTTTCTAAATTAATTCTTAACTTTAGGTACAGGGGCGGATCCAGGATTATAGGGTAGGGGCGGGGGATGAGAGTGAATATATGAATGACTTGTTAAAATGTATAAATTCACAACTAACAACAGAAAACATCAAATAGTAAAACATATAAACTCATGAAATTTAAAAGTCTACAATAATTAAGTTTAATTCAAGAGTTTACAACTCAAAATCTAACACGACGCTATTTCAAATTTCTAAAATCATCAAGTATTGAATCTAAACTGAAAGTCTCCGCAATATCTTTTTTAATATATAAAAGAAGACTATCAGCAAGACTATCTGCGTTTCCAACAGATTCTGAAATCGCTTACACCATTCGTGGACATTGATTCCTTTGGATTTGGCTTTCACCTTCCGGTGGAGACTTCTTATGAAAGAAATGGAATAGTTTTTTTTGTTTGCTACCCATAGCTGTGGAAGCAAACTTGAAACATCAAGATAACAAAGCTAACTAAATATTTTTTAATATCAACTAAATTGAATGATTTTTTTATCAACAAGCAACGCCAAGCTTTTCCTCTTAAAAAGAATTTTAAGTCACTTAGAACAATTCAACACGTAACAAGTACCAACTAATATACTCATTACTCAGAAGCTCTAACTAACGAACTCTAGTCTAACCCAACAACAAATCAACAATCAACAACAATCAAGTCTTCTCTTCACTCTTCAAGAAACTAATTAACTAAATCAATTAAAGGTAATCAAGAATAAAAACGTAGAGGCAAGCTACTTCACTTACCTGGAAAACTGTAAAATCAATTTAACCAAATAGCTACAAGACCAGGGACAAGCAGTTGAGCAATGCAAAAACTGAATTGGATTTGGGGACCTTTAACCCAAGACCCGAGTCACCCAACACAGCAACAAGGCAACACCACACCAAGTCACCAACAAGTAACAGCAGTAATAGCAATCGATCTTTTCACTCTTCAAGAAATCAATTAAACGAAATCAATAATGTTACAATACGTTAAATTTGAATTTGAATACAAATATACAATGTTGAGAGACTCGACTACTACTCGCAGTTTAGAACTTCAGATTCACTTATTGGAATAGTGGAATGGAAAATCAAATCAGCAAAGACATCGACGATGGGCGACGGCAGATGGCCTAATTGCCTGAAGTCTGAAGAGCGAAGACTGAAGACGGTGAAGAGTCGAAGTCTCGAAGACGCCGGGGGGGGGGGGGGGGGGCTGCTACTGGAATTGGAAATTATTTCCAAATGGAATTATGGAAATGAGGAAATCAGATCAGCCGTCGGCGAACGAACATCGAAGGCCTGAAGAGCGAAGGCGCCCGAGGGGGGGTGGGACGGCTGGCAGCTGCTGGCGGTTGCCTTCTGCCTCACAAATCGTAATCAGCGACTGCCACGACTCCAACTCGGCGTACTCCCAAGTCTCCCAAATTCGCGATTCAGGGGGCTAGGGAGCTCTGGTGTCTAGGGTCTCTGACCGTGAAACTAAAAGAGGAACAAACGAAACACACCGTATCATCAAAATTATTTAAAAAGGTTAAACCATATAAAAGTCCTCCATTAAGTTTAAAACTTACATATAGGTACCTAACTTTAATTTTCCTACAATTATATCAAATACTATACCCCATATAATTTTTTAAAAATCTAAGGGGGGCGGCTGCCACCCCCCGTCCCTTAATAGATACGCCCCTGTTTAGGTATGTCACTATTTGTATCAAAGTATAACATGTATAAATATACAAATAAAATTGTATAAACAAATAATCACATACATATAAAAGAATAAACTCATCGTACAAATAATGTCACATGTAAAGACAAGCTTATGTATTTATATATATGAGCAAATATATTTATTCATGTCTATATATATTTAGAAAATGGTACTTTCGGCTAATAGATTTGTACAAATATCTCATACAATTTTTCATATGTTTATTTTCTTTATACATTGGATTTATACGTATCTATCATACAACTTGCACAGTTTTGATTCATTTTCGCTAAGTTAATATCTTTTTTCTGGCATTTTCTTCTTCAATATGATTGAGGACAATTTAAAAGTTTCTCTATAGAATTCACAAATATGCATAATATGATTTGTACATATCTATCACCTTCTTTATACATCAAATCGATACACGCTAACAACTAATTTCCACATTTCTTTTATTTTCACAAGAATGTGATTGAACTTGTTCATACCTGTGTTTTATAAATGGTTGAACTTAAACATAAAATTGAATATATTAGTAACAGATTTGTTATCTCGTATGCATATATGTATCAATATTCATATATATTTTAAAAATAATACTGTAAATTAATTAAAAATTCTTATTAATTATTTTTTACTAATTTTTTAGTTATTAATTATGTTTTACTAATTTTATTTTAATTTATAATACTATAAGACAAGCAAAAAACTGAGTAAGCTTCTAGTCCAATGTTAGTTGTGGTAAGTGTTGCAAGACAAAAGTTTATAAAAAAAAAATTTTCAACCTCAACTCCAATCTCATCCGCAAGTGTTTGGTGTCAATTATAGTAGCCATGAGTCAGATGTCAATCTTATAAGGAATTGTATGGCAAAGAATTCTATAAAATACAAAAGTACGGTGACCTCACTTTAGCTATAGCAAACAAATCATGAAAACAAAGAATAAAAAACTAAACTACCAAAATTATAAATCACCTAACCATCAAACCAAATAAACATCATAACTATCCTAGACACATAATTACAAAGTTTCTAAGTAGTACTAACCAAATGGTTGTTATATATATATGTAGCTTTTACACGAGTACCTACTTAACACAAATCATACTTTTCAAAAGTTACAGGCAGAAAAACTCTAAGGTATCAACCGTCATCCTTCAAGGTAGGCCCAATTAGCTCCTTAGAATCCCAACATGCATTTTCTTGCTAAACAGTTGTTATAAAAACCTTCAAATTCTCCTTTAAGGCCCTGTAGGAACGCCAATTCTCTCGAATCTACCTATTTTCCGCTCTCTATTAGCCCTCTCCTAACCTAAGAACTCTCTCTCAAGTCATTCATAAGTCTAGCAAGTTGTTCAACACAAGTGGCCAACAAATGAATAACGTTTTCAAGCACAAGCTAAAAAACCAATAAATCATGGAAATAATCAATGGGTTATACATTTACAAGCATTAAATCATCTCAAATGGTTCAAAACATTCATAGAAACAACAAATCTACACATATTTAGAAAAATCTCAAACTAAAGAAAAATAAGAGTTAGGGTTAAGAGAATCAAATTCAAGTAGAAATCCATGTTGAGAAGAGCTTTCACTCCAACTCAAATAATAATCTTCATGAAATTAGCTTCCCAACTCCCTAATCCATGAAAAACCTAAGAAAACTAACAAAAAAAAATGAGTTTGAAGGGTTTTAGGTCAAAAGAAATCCTTTTTCACAACTTTTGGTAGAGGTTTTTTATAAACAAAGTAGGTATCAACAATGCAACGTCACTCATAGTGACGCATCAACACCCTTTAATATTTTGATCATAACTTTGTATAAAGGTGTCTGATTGTAACAATTCAAGAACCTACATGAAGCTAAAATGAATGACTATAACTTTTTATTCTTTCACCCAAGTCTAAAGTTACCAAGAAGAAGTCTGAAAAGTGGCTTACAAGTTACCTCTCTTCTACTCCAATTGCCTTCGCCTGGGAAAACATAAGAATAACACTAGTCACAAATGAAGGGCGACAGAGCTGCTGAAAAGCTCAGTGGCTCAGATAAAGAACCACCCTGAGCTTTTTGTCACCTATCTTAGCAATTGTCAATTAATCAGTTGCTTACAACCATTTTTTTCATTTTTTATTTATTTTAATTTTATATATCTAGTAAAAATAATAGTATGAATTAATTAAAAAAGTAAATTTATTATTTTATGTAAATTTCATTTTCAAGAGATACTGAAATCAAATATAATCATCTATCCCGCATGGGAATAGTTGATGGGGTCATTTGTCTAGTGGTGATAGTTCAGGGAGCCATCTTTTCAAGAAAGACTAATTGCTGGGTTAGACAGACTTAAGCAACTCTTATGTCTGATAGCTAAATGACCCGCATGATATCACATGACCACGTCAAGGGGTCATTTGTTTGAGCTTTAATAGTTAAGGGAGAGAGTTGTAATATGTAATAGTTAAGGGGTCATCTATGCGAATTGTGATATTTCAAGGGGTTGTAAGGTATTTAAGCCTAAAAGAAACTTACATGAGGGAATGAATGACCCACCAAGGTCTGGAGCAAAAGAAAGAGGCTAGAACCACCACCAAAATCAAGATAAAGCCTCTTCACCTCCATGGTTGGAGCCCAAATTGGTGAGCGATAATTTCGACAATCAATCCAACGATCCTATCACCCACCCTCGGTTGTTTCTCACACAAGAAACAAAAATCCAAAAATGGATGAGGACAAAAAACAATTAATTCAAAGCCCCACCCAGCTCTACCATCTTAGTTGGTGGACTGATACTGTCAACTGTACCTCATTGCCCATGGTCCAACTTGTTAAATTTTCAAAGTTTAATGGCTCAAATTTATTGAATCTTGAGTAATGGACTAATTCGTGCAAGTTGGATAAGTTGGGAGGCCATTTTACATAATTAAACCAAATGGTAACTTCAGTTACTACATAAATTTTTTTTTTGGAAAAATTTTAATGAAATTTTTTAGTATTTAATTTCTCTGTTAATGGTTTTTAAACTTAATTGGCATTTTCAAAAGAAACATGATTTGACAAGCGTTAAACTGGTCTCAGTTTTTTTTTATTTGTGAAGAGCAAAATGCTCAACTAATCAGTGTTATTCCCTTTTGTATATTCCAGTCCCCAACATTGTTAAAACATTCAAGAACGGGTTTTGGTATCATCACATCTGAGGTGGAAATAAGTTGGAAAGTTAAAAGACTAACTTAAGCCAAAATGCAGAGTAAAAAACGAATCAACATAAACTGAGTTCCAGTTAAGGTGCTAAATTATACGAGCTAGTCTCAGCCAAAAGGCTCTTTTTGTTTCTGGTGCTTATCGCAATTCTATTCACAATTTTACAGTTGACTTGTTTGTGCGCCCGGAGAATCGAGGCAATTGACGCCATTGGTGACCACTAAATTTGTCTGTTTGGTCCCTGCTCCAAAATTGTCTGGCAATTGGCAGCTCCAGGCTACAAACTAGGACCTATCCCTCGATCATGCGAAAAAGTGCTCCTAATAATTTACAATTACAATTACGAGTTTTTTCTTTTTGTGTACTTTTCAATTACAATTACAAATATACTAGTAATAATAAGCGCTTTCCCTTGTTCTTGGACTTTGTTCAGATCATCACAGTCTTTGTCGGGCTCCACCCTCCACTAGGACCTCTACTGCAGTTAATGAGTGATGAACAATCGGAAAAAGTTTGTTCAAACAAGAAAGTGACATCTGATAAGTACAGGGAGGTGGGGTGTGAGACATTTAACAACCTCTCAATCTCATCCATATTTTCAAAAATTTTAACTTTTGGTTATCATTTATAAGTTATATGTTGGTTTTTTATTATAACCAAAAACCGATTCGGTTGTCGATTTGCTTCCGTTTGTCCTTTTTTTTTTGTTTTTTTGGGTCGTAATCTTAAATCAAGTGGATTATTAATTTTGCTGCGTTTGTGAAAAAATCTATGACTCTGGGTGTAATAGTGTTGGTAAATAAATCTCGCCACGTGATCAACTGCAGTAATTAAGCTTTAATATAAATGAAATTCGTGGGCCTGCGACGCGAATCTGTGTTTGATGTTTCTATTATATTCACTCACCCTCACCCGTTTCCAAATTCGAATTGTATATTTAGTGTAGGTAGGTGGTACGAAGACGCAGACTTGTCGTCACCCATGGCCTCGGCCTTGCAGGGAGAAAACATATACTAATACTTGTACGACCAGTTTAGTTATTGGCCAATGACCAGTCAATTATGTGCAACTTTGCTTCCTCTATTATTTCTTAGCCTTTTCTAGTGCAACCTTTTTGTATCCTTCTCACCACTTAGGGTCCGGTTGGTTTAATAATTACTATTAGAGTTTTCGAAAAAATAATTTAAAGGTAATTTTTTAATTTTTAACTTTTAATCTAGTAGTTTAATTTTTACAATTAATAAATTTTTTAAAATTTCAAAATTAATCACAAAAGCATTTTATTAATATTCCAATTCAAATCTTAAAATCTTACCATATTGCAATTTGAATATAGAAAAAAATAAGTCAATTAAATTATATTATTATAATCACTTGCAATTAAAATTCTTATTTAATTCTATAACTATAATTTACAAAAACAATAATAATAATAATTTCATGTGAAAATCCCAATTTTGATAATCTTCTTACCTAGCACCCTTCCATTTATGATTGCCTGTTCCCGACAACGATTTAATTGGCTGCCATATATTTTCTCTTATCATGTTCCGTGACGATAAATAGTAAATACCACTCCACGCTCTAACGTGCGTACGATATTTCTTGGTGAAGTTGAAACAGCTTATTTACTCCTTTACTCGTGCGTGAAGTTGAAAGATTATTAACTTTCAAATAAAATTAATTTTAAGTATAAAAAATGTAAAACTTTTTATCATCATATGAAAAAAAATCTGTACACTATAATTTTATGAATCAATTTTTTAACTTTTTATGAGATGTAAATAACTAAATATGATCAAAAGTGCCCACCAATAAAGTCGGGGGAATCAATTAGCACTACTGATATATGAATCATGAGGAAACAGTGCAGAGAAAATAAAATGAAATGAGCAGCAAGGATTCTGAATAGGGTAGTATGCAAACACGGGAACAACATGATGAGAGAAAAGTATAATGAGGTTGTTGCTAATAATTTAGGCATTACAAAAATGAGATATTGCAATTGAATTTGATCATTGAAGGACATGACGATTCTAAAGTAAAAGGCATCCTCAAAATTAATCATCTAAAAATATTTTATTTATGACAATGATGAGATTAGTTTTATCAATATTAGAACTGATTGGGATTTAGTTTGTGAATTAGAGAGCTTTTGTTGCAATTCTCAAAAGGCTGAGTATGAAGGAATACTACAAAAGATTTAGGAGTTATAAAAAAAATTTTACTAGCTGATTTGTTAGGTGTAAAGTACGTTTAGATGTCACACTCAGTGTTTTCATTATTAAAATGCCAATGAAAAAGTTGAATTTTCAATGGACATGCACAGTGATCATATTTCAAGGGATAAAAAAGTAGATTAATTATTGGAAACAAAGGAAATAAAATGGACAAGTCGATCTAGGGTTAGTGAAGCCTGGAGTTTCCTAAACTTCATCACCAATTGATGATGCAGAAGCTTGAATAAATGTGGACAAAGCCAGCCGCTGGGTGAGGAATTACCAGCCTGAGAGGAAACACAACCGGGGAAAAGTCATCTACTATAAAATAAGAGTGGGGTACTCCACGTGGAGTGGAATTTGTCAGGTCGGTCTATCTTTATATTTATCACCTCACGGACACGGAAGGAATTACCATTAATTTTTGCTGTTAAAGTTTGATGGTGTTTTTAAATTAATGCAACAATTGTTAAAGTTAAAAAATGGTTAAGCGATGATATTGATATGTAATTTAAACGGCCATGCATGAAGCAAAAGGTATATGTATTTATAAAGACATGTTATTATATCGCTATTCTATAAACTATATATTGCAAGAAGAAATTTTACGGTTAAACACTTTAATTTGCACGACGGATGTTAAACTATTTTAGAAGTCTAATTCAAGTATTCGGAAAGGTTAAAAAACCCACCACCCTCTAATCAATAGGTTTCTTTTATCTATCTTCCAGTAGTTGTAAACTGTAATTTGTAATGGATCTTAACTGAAGAGGGAAAAAAAACATGATTTAATCGACGATTCTACAAACGTGCTCAATACTTCAATTGAAAAGTCAGATCGATCGGGCGAAACCAACTCACATCTCCCGGATTGTGACCATTGCTGGGGTCCGGTTCCAGAACTGGTGTGGAGTGTGGACCCGTGAAAATTATGATGCTCCACTTTTAATTTGCCATCTGGCTCACAAAATCACGGTTGCCAACTTCCATTGCTAATCGTATTTCACTACACATTTCGACATGAATAGTTTTTATGTGATTCACTTCACATTGTTGAGTCATGTGAGAGGTTTTTTTTTTTTCACGTTTGGTTGTGGCACAGACACGCAGAAACTAGGAACATGGCAGAAGTAAGGTTCTTGTGCTGTCTCATTGAATTTGTATTACTTTATAATTGTACCTACTTGTCTCTGAAATTTGTAGGTCAAGTCTAATCCTTAAATTAATACATGGCTGACGAATCGAGTTAAGTGTGGCCAATATTGATCAATTCGGGGATGGTGGATTCCACCCTCTGCTCTGAGGGAATTAGGTAGCCATCTGGTAGACGTCAAATTAGTCCATGAACGTCTCATTTTAAAGAGTCTTAATTATATATAGCAAACAAACATCTCCAAAAATTAATTGTTCTGCCATCAAATTGAAATTCGGTATGCTGTGAATTAATTATATGTAAAGAAAAGAATGATTGAACTTTATAACAATAGTTTATGTTTTGCGTGGCCCTTACCAATAAAGTTTGGATTTAATCTCAAACTTACAACCAATTTATTTTAACTTAAGTTAACTTAATTCAAAATGACTTATTTTTATTTTTATATTTTTTTATTTGAAACAAATTTCATTTGAAAACTAGTTTTATTTAAGTGTACTAATCATTGATTTTATTAAATTTTATGATTTTTTTTCTTTTTAGGCATTAAAAATGACAAATTCATAAAAATTTAATAATATCAAAAATTTATTTTAAATGGGTTATTAAACTTACATAATATTGACTTTCAAATGAAATTGATTCATAGTAAAAAATGATATAAAAATAAAAATAAATAATTTTAATTTACGTTAAAATGAATTGGCCCTACATTTCACAAAGAAAAGCTAAATTAGCACATGTATATTATTTAACAGTATAGTAGTGTAGAGAAGTACTATCTCCGTCCCAAGTTATTTGCATTATTTTAATTTTTTTACTTAAATTTGACTTAAATTTATTTATATTAATACTTGCTTTTTTTTTGAAAAATATATCTAAAAAGTATAAATCTTCTAGTCTCTAATTATAAATTTATTCAAAAATTTATAGCAAATGTTAATATAAATAAATTTAATCATTTATTCTCCTTTGTTCTTTGTGTATCCGGCTAGGCTTATATACCAATTTAGGCCTAACCAATTGATTTTTCAACATTACTCCACATGATTATCCTAGATTATTTTCGCCACTTTCTTCCTCTTCCTCCACATAATTCCTTCACCATCTGGTCAATAGGAGCATCATCTAATTCATGTGATGTTTTACGGATAACAGATTTAGGTAGCTCATTTTTAAATTTGGTAGTTACAAGAAAAATTGTGATTAAACAAGGTGCAGAAAATGGCTGCGACTTAGATGATGTTTCATTTATGAATAATAGATCAAGTTAATCATTTGTTGTTTATTTTATTTATCTTGTTATTTATCTGTTTTTTTTCAATTACTTATGAATTTTTTTTCAAAATTATCCTGATTTATCTGAAAAGTTTTGGCTCAATTCAATTCTCTTCTTTTTATTTGGTGTCGTAGGGGTGCGTAATATTTTATTAACCAATTTATATGTCCTGTAGGGTATATATATTAAAAGTCTATACTAAAAACTTCACAAGAGCTTATGTGGCATAGTTCAGTGAGTTCATCAAACAATAAGTGAAGTTTGTAAATATTTTTTGTAAGATGTCATTTTATTGGCTCACTGTTAATTGAAATGGATAACTCTTTTATTAAAAAAATAAAGATTAAGTTCAAAAACTGAAATTGTGTAAAATATTTAAGAGGAGGGTGTATCTATTAAAACTCTATACTAAAAACTTCACAAAAACTTATGGGACATAGTTCAGTGAGTTCATCAAACAATAAGTGAAATTAGTAAATATTTTTTATATCAAATCATGTGCGAATATTTGTGACAGTAAATTTTTTTTATCATTTGCTTTTAGCGCATTCTAAATTGGTTCATTCTTTAGAAATTCTAAATTTCGGATTTCAATAACAAAAGTCATGTTTAAGGGTGGATTACATTTTTTCTTCCAAAGTTTGATACTGATAGAACTTTCTTTTCGACTTTAGAAATCGACACTCCCCATATTTTCGATCATTGGGAAAAAAAATTTGTTTCATATTTATAATAAGGAAAATATTTTTTAACACTATTCATTAAATTATAGAAATTTATTAAATATTTTAAATTTATTAAAAATAATTACTGGATAATTTAAATTAAAAATTTTAAAATTGATGTTAGATAGTATCAAAAGAGCCGGGATGCCAAGATAGTATAAATCTTTTTTGTGGATGACATTTGGAGGAGATCTTCAGGTTTGGGTGCTACAGTGAGGTTTTGGATGAGAACCGATGCCCCCAAGAAACCAAGATGGCTGTGTGACTGTGTCTGGCAATATTGTTCATCGACACTTGAAGCTGTGCAGGGCATTAAAGGGGCAGTGCAGCTAGCTATGTCAATAGATCTATCGAATATTACTATTTTATCTAATTGTTCACATATTTTAATAAGTTTGAGAGAAACTATAGGGACTTTGGGAGGTAGCAAGAAGCAGCGGTGGGGATTTGGAGCTAGTAAAGTTAATGGTGGCTAGATTGTTAAATGGGCAAATTTTAAGGCTTTAGGGGGAGAGAGAAATTTTTTTGTAGGTGTTCAAGTTGAGGTTTTCCCTACAATCTTTGTGATAAAGTGATATTTTCCCATCAAACATAAACGTTTTCCATTCAAGGTAGGGCAAAAATCAAACATTTTAATAATATTAGAGATATGAATGAAATATTTTATTTGAGTTAGGTATAAAAGTGAAATTACTTGGGCATTGAAAATAAAAATAGAATAATATTTAAAAATTGAGACCCCGATGCATTCAACCCGAAGAAAAAGTGTTTACCACCAATTAAAGGCTGATAGCCTGTCCATCTTACAGTAGATTGAAAAATATTTTTTTAAAGTAACACTAATATTTAACTAACCCAACATTTCTCTGAAAAAAATTCTGAACCGAACGAACTAGTTAAATAAAATCGGCCGAATTTCTGTCGTCCTGGTCCATAAGTCATCGATGCGACAGCTTAGCCTCGTCAGACAAGCCACCGGGTCGGACCATTCATTTTTAAACTCCTCCCGCTTGTCTTCTTCTTCCTGGCGGGATCGATATTCCGATTTCTGTGCCGTTATTATTGCAGCGAGCCATTATCTTTCCATTTGTCCTCCCTCCATTATTACGCTGCTCTTATTATTTCCTTTTCCAAGCTAGGTGAATAGGCGGTAGGTGCCCAGAATCGCAGCTCCGTCCAACGTCGTTTTGGTCGGAGAAACTAGGGGCCTTCCCGGTAGGTGTCCTCCGGTTTTCCTGTTTTCGCGTGGCTCCTACAAAATCAGAGCCTTCTTTAGAGAAAAGTTTCCGCGCTTTTTAAGCTGTTCATTCTTTTCACGGCATATTTATTTTTCTCTCATTTTCATGTCCAAATTCGTTCACGTTTTCTCCGACGAATCTCTGACATGATCTTTTGTAAAGATATTGCTACAGTCACGACATGATGATCAACGCCTTTTCTTTTTTATTGAATTAATTACTGGAGAAGAGGAGAAAGGACCGCCTCACAATATGTTATTAGACGGCTGTAGTTGAATCTAGCTAGTCACCTGCTCATTGGCACCAACTTAATTACGTTTCTGTTTTTGCCTCCTCGGCTTTTACTTTGGGCTGTAACAAGTGGAAGCGGATAATCCCACATGCCTATCATTGTCATATCATTATTTTGCTGATTTCTCTCTCTTTTTGGCTTTCAGCAGCTGAATGATGAGAACCAAAGATTAAGAGAAGGGTGATTCGAGTATCTGCAGAAAATGGCTTCTGGTTCTTGGATCACTTCTCTTTCCTGTTCAAGGTCTGTTGTCCAATCCTCGGAAGGCTCATCTCTTCCGCTGTTTGTTCGGTGGTTGAGATTTGTTTTCCTCTCTCCATGTCCACAGCGGGCCCTTCTGTCTTGTCTGGACATTTTGTTCTTGCTCATCCTCCTTGTCTTCGCTGCTCAAAAGCTCTGGTCTAGATTCACCAGCAACAATGTTCCCTCCAGCTCTGAAATCAGCAAGCCTCTGATCCCAGGTGGCAGGAGACTTAGGAGGACAACCATCTGGTTTAAGCTCTCTTTGACTGTGACAGCCCTTTTGGCATTATGTTTTACCGTTGCTTGCGTTATTGCATTTACTAGAGAGACCCAACTGCAATGGAAGCGAATTGATGGGCTGTTCTGGTTGGTCCAAGCCTTAACCCACTTAGTAGTTGCTGTCTTGATCATCCATGAGAAGAGATTTGAGGCCGTGACTCATCCTTTATCTCTGAGAATTTACTGGGTTCTGAATTTTGTGATTATTTCCTTGTTTGCTGCTTCTGGTATTATTCGTCTGGTGTCTGTTGAAGCGAAACAGGTTCAGGATATCAGGCTGGATGATATAGCTTCAATTGTCTCTTTCCCATTGTCTGCTGTTCTTCTTTGTGCTGCCATAAGAGGATCATCTGGGATTTCGGTTGACTCTGAATCTCTGATGGATAAAGAAGAGACCAAGTTACGTGATCCATTATTGACTAAAGCTAATGTCAGTGCCTTTGCTTCAGCTTCTGTAGTATCCAAAGCCTTTTGGCTCTGGATGAATCCCTTGCTCAGTAAAGGATACAAATCCCCTCTCACCCTGGATGAAATTCCCACTCTTTCTCCCCAACATAGGGCTGAGAGGATGTCAGAGATTTTCGAATCAAAGTGGCCTAAACCACATGAGAAATCAAAGCATCCAGTGCGGACCACATTGTTGAGGTGCTTCTGGAAGGAGATTGCTTTCACTGCATTTCTTGCAATTGTGCGGCTTTGTGTCATGTACGTTGGTCCTGTTCTTATCCAGAGTTTTGTTGATTACACTGCGGGGAAAAGGACCTCTCCTTATGAGGGGTATTACCTTATATTGACTCTTCTGGTTGCGAAGTTTATTGAAGTCTTGAGTACTCACCAATTCAACTTCAACTCTCAGAAACTTGGAATGCTCATACGTTGTACACTTATCACTTCCTTGTACAAGAAGGGTTTGCGGTTGACTTGCTCTGCACGTCAGGAGCATGGGGTAGGACAGATTGTGAATTACATGGCTGTTGATGCCCAGCAACTCTCTGACATGATGTTGCAGTTGCATGCTATATGGTTGACTCCTCTGCAAGTTAGTGTTGCCTTGGTTCTTCTGTATAATTACCTTGGTGCTTCAGTGGTTACAGCAGTTATTGGACTGCTTGGTGTTCTTATCTTTGTTATATTTGGAACCAGAAGAAACAACAGGTATCAATTTAGTGTGATGAGAAATCGTGATTTGAGAATGAAAGCAACAAATGAAATGCTCAACTACATGCGGGTGATCAAGTTCCAAGCCTGGGAAGATCACTTCAACAAGAGAATCCTATCTTTCCGTGAAAAAGAATTTGGGTGGCTGTCCAAGTTCCTATATTCAATATCGGGGAACATTATTGTTATGTGGTCAACACCATTGCTGATATCCACCCTCACATTTGCTACAGCACTTGTGTTGGGAGTGCCACTTGATGCAGGGACAGTTTTCACAGCAACCACATTCTTTAAGATCTTGCAGGAGCCAATTAGGACATTCCCGCAGTCAATGATCTCACTTTCACAGGCCATGATATCATTGGGCAGATTGGATAGTTACATGTTGAGCAGGGAATTGCTGGACTCATCGGTGGAAAGAATAGAGGGCTGTGATGGAGAAACGGCTGTTGAAGTTAAAGATGGGGTGTTTACCTGGGATGACGAAAAAGGGCAGGAGGTTCTGAGAAATATCAATTTGCAAGTTAAAAAAGGAGAGCTTACGGCTATTGTTGGAACCGTAGGATCGGGAAAGTCCTCCCTCCTAGCTTCAGTTCTAGGAGAAATGCACAAAATATCCGGAAAGGTATGTATTTTTTTCTTTTTTTTGAAAATATTTAAAAATTCCATGTTACATCGTGGCAGCAACATATGCTAGAAAATTTAGCTGCAAACAAGCAAAGCTTCAAATGTGGTGCGTGAGTTTGTTGTAACACCCTGCATTCTCACACAGGTAAAGGTTTGTGGTTCAACTGCTTATGTTGCTCAAACATCATGGATTCAAAATGGGACAATTGAGGAGAACATACTATTTGGTTTGCCAATGGATGAAGCAAAATACAGCGAAGTCATTAGGGTCTGTTGTTTGGAGAAAGACCTGGAAATGATGGAGTTTGGGGATCAGACTGAAATCGGAGAACGTGGTATTAACCTTAGCGGTGGTCAAAAGCAACGCATACAGCTTGCCAGAGCTGTGTATCAGGATTGTGACATCTACCTTCTTGATGATATATTTAGTGCAGTTGATGCTCACACTGGTTCTGACATATTCAAGGTATTGTAGATATGCTTCTCTTAAAAAAAAAAAAGAAAAGATTCATTCTATTCTCCCACTAAATAATAACTTTAATGTCTCAGGACATATGGTTAAGTTTGGTTTTTCTTACATGCAGGAATGTGTGAGGGGAGCTCTCAAGGGAAAGACCATATTGCTTGTAACTCATCAAGTAGACTTTTTACACAACATCGATCTAATCTTGGTGAGTTATGCTTTCATCTGAACTAGACAGAAGCATATGAGAATCTCATTATTTATGCTAGTTTCATTCTGAATCCAGGTTATGCGAGATGGAATGATTGTTCAATCAGGAAAGTATGACAGTCTACTGGCTTCTGGTATGGATTTTGGGGCACTTGTAGCTGCACATGAAATGTCCATGGAGCTTGTTGAAGCAAGCACTTCCATGCCCAGTGAGAAGTCCCCAAGACAATCAAAACTGACCTCTAATGTTGCAGTTGCCAATGGAGAAGACAAGTCCCTGGACCATCCAAAGTCTGATAAGGGTGATGCGAAGCTAATAAAAGAGGAAGAAAAGGAAACTGGCAAAGTCAGCTTGCGTGTTTATAAATTATATATTACTGAGGCCTATGGCTGGTGGGGTGTGGCTGCAGTTTTTTTGTTATCTATTTCATGGCAAGGCTCTCTAATGGCTGGTGATTATTGGTTGTCTTATGAAACTTCAGCAAATCACGCTTCACCATTTAACCCGAGAGTGTTCATATCTGTCTATGCGGCCATTGCACTTGTTTCAGTTGTGCTGCTAGTGTTTAGAGCATTTTTTGTCACCATTATGGGGCTTAAGACAGCTCAAATCTTTTTCGGACAAATTCTTGGCAGCATCTTGCACGCTCCAATGTCCTTCTTTGATACCACACCTTCAGGAAGAATACTAAGTCGGGTAATGTTTCAGGCATACTTCTCCACGTTAATTCTCTTTTCCTGAACAGTTTTGTGTACTTCTGTTTTGGTATTTGGCCTGATAGTGCATCCATGCAGTCAACATATGTGCCTGGTTTCACAATGACTTTGCTTTATGTTTTTTTAACAGGCATCAACTGATCAGACCAACGTCGATATCTTCCTCCCATTCTTTTTGGGCATTACTGTTGCCATGTACACCACACTGCTCAGCATCTTCATCATCACATGTCAATATGCTTGGCCAACTGTCTTCCTTATCATTCCACTAGGGTGGTTGAACTTCTGGTATAGGGTATGATCCTTTTAGCAAATTTCCTCTCCTATTTTCTGTCCTTTGTTACCATTCTCTAGACAATTTGTGTTTTGGAAAAAAAAGCAACTTTGAAATTTCAGTTGATGATTTTTCTTTTCTTTTGAATGGTAGGGATATTATCTTGCAACATCTCGTGAGGTGACTCGTCTCGATTCAATCACCAAAGCACCTGTTATACATCATTTCTCAGAAAGCATTTCCGGAGTTATGACAATTCGTGCCTTTAGGAAACAGCAGAGTTTTTCTCAGGAAAATGTTAAACGAGTGAATAACAATTTACGCATGGATTTTCACAACAATGGCTCCAATGAATGGTTGGGCTTCCGTTTAGAGCTGATTGGTAGTTTCATGCTCTGCATGTCTGCTCTGTTCATGATCTTGCTTCCTAGCAGCATAATACGACCAGGTAATTGTCTTATGAAATCCTTTTATCTCTCCTCTTATGTGGCTCCTTTGAAAACTACCTGGTTTCATGAATGAAGAACTTGCTCATTTGGTATATTGCAGAGAATGTTGGTTTGTCTCTCTCTTATGGGCTCTCTCTCAATGCTGTACTGTTCTGGGCCATATATATGAGCTGCTTTGTGGAGAACCGGATGGTTTCTGTTGAAAGGATAAAGCAGTTCTCAGAAATTCAATCTGAAGCTGAATGGGAGATCAGAGACCGCCATCCACCTCCTAACTGGCCTCCTCATGGCAATGTTGAACTCAAAGATCTTCAGGTGCCTGGCCCTAGACCTTTCTAGTTATAATGCATAAAACTTATTTTCTTGCAGATAAACTGCTTGCTCCCTGAGCTTAACAAGTGCCAACTCCTTGAACTTTCTGAACAGGTAAGGTATCGGCCAAACACTCCCCTTGTGCTTAAAGGTATCACTATGAGCATTAACGGGGGAGAGAAGATAGGTGTGGTTGGTCGGACGGGGAGTGGGAAATCAACCTTAGTCCAAGTGTTCTTTAGACTTGTTGAACCCAGCGGAGGGAAGATCATCATTGACGGCATTGATATCTCCCTGCTGGGACTCCACGATCTTAGATCGCGATTTGGAATCATTCCTCAGGAACCAGTCCTCTTTGAAGGAACTGTGAGAAGCAATGTCGATCCTTTAGGACAGTATTCGGATGAAGAGATATGGAAGGTGAACTCTCCACTCCCTTTTCTCTCACTGGCTTAGAGCGTAGAGCTTTAAACCGTTCTGGTAGTTCTTTATGCTTTCTAAAACATCTGCTACTATCTTCTTTAGAGCCTTGAACGTTGTCAACTTAGAGATGTGGTGGCCGCAAAACCGGATAAACTTGATTCTCCAGGTGCACAATCTATCAAATTTTTCCGGCAGCCCTTTGTGTAAATTTATATTGTACCTCAAAAAGCTGGCACTAATTCCTGTTCTTCCTTTCAGTGGTTGACAATGGAGACAACTGGAGTGTGGGGCAGAGGCAGCTTATCTGTTTGGGGAGGGTAATGCTGAAACGCAGCCGCCTACTGTTCATGGATGAGGCAACAGCATCTGTTGATTCGCAAACCGATGCTGTGATCCAAAAGATCATCCGAGAGGATTTTGCAGCATGTACTATCATCAGCATTGCTCACAGAATACCTACAGTCATGGATTGTGATAGAGTCTTGGTCGTAGATGCAGGTTAGATCTTCCTCCCAACAGGGCCATGAACTTTACCTTAGATTACCCCAACTCTTTTACCATTTTTATGATTTTTCCTCCCTCCACATTACAGGAAAGGCAAAAGAATTTGACAGACCTTCTAGACTACTCGAGAGGCCTTCACTTTTTGGAGCGCTGGTTCAGGAGTATGCCAACCGTTCTTCCGGGCTGTAAGCAGGTTCCCCGACAAGAAGCAAAGCATATATATTTTAGTTAATCAGAAGTACGTTAATCATCTGAACCCATAGCCACTACCCAAGATTGCTGACGTCTTTAGGTTCTCTAGAAGGCAAGGGAATCATATCGGCTAGTGTAGTGTTGGACAACTTCCCTACAGCTACACGTCTGCTACATATCCAAGCATCTGTCTAAATGTTGATATTTTCCCCCTTAGGTACTTTAAATTGGAAGCAAATGTCAATTCCAATAAAATTTTTGACAATATGAACCTCAGTCTATGAAGTATCAGCTTGTTTCTTCAACTGAAGAAATCATAACTGTGCCATCAATCTTATACGAATATTAACACACCTGGCATGACTCACAATTATCATATAATGTACCATGAATTGGAAATTTGTGCTCTTTTCACATCCACACGACCAAAAGGGAAAAAGGTTTTAGTTCTTTTTCTAGTTTGGGATTTTTAGAGGAATACAAAACACATTACAATACAAAACCGCCAGATCGGTTGTACAAGGGATGCATGATTAAACTGTACAAGATTTGCAGAAGTTATTGAACTAAGCTAGCGATGGAAAAGGGAAGATGAGACTTGACTCAAACGCCCATGAATGCTCGGCATTGCGACTCCCAGTGTTCCTTTGCCTGCTGAATCCTCTCCGCCCTTTCTGTCCGCAGCCGTTGCTCCCAGTACTCATGACAGCTGCTCAGGAATGTAAAATTTGCAACTCATTAACAACAAACATCGAGCAAAAGATTTTGAAACACTTGGATTGTTGCCAGGCTACAAGGTTAGTTACCTTCGGCTAAGCATCATGTTAAGCTCGTCCAAATGAACAGCTCCTTCATATACTCGTGCCTGATCAACTCCAAAAAAAAAAAAAAAAAAGGGAAGAAGAGCCGTGATAAGGAAAAGGGTGACAATGGTTATAACATCCCAAAGTTCTGCCCAAAGTTGGAGCAAAAACAAACGGCACAAGTTTTCGAGTTATGTAGGTACATGTTATTGAAAGAGATACTAAAAAAAGCTCTCCGCATCAATGACTTTAGGCTTTTAGCTTACCCTGTCCATATTGCGAGTAGACTGGGCCTTGGGTGTAATCAGAAAACTAAAACAAGAACTGTGGTCAATACTCACCTCTCGACAAAGAGGACATCTGGCCTTAGGTTCTGCTGCCTTTAACCCATCAACAATGGTTACTGATGCAGCTGAGCAAGCACACATATAGCAGAATATGTGGCCACATGTGAGAGATACCGGATCAAATACAGTGTCCTGGAAAATTGAATGAACTAAATTAGTGGAATCTTCAGCCATTTGGCCTAGAATCTTCTTTTAATTGCGGCTTCTGATTAGAAAGCAGACCACATGAATGCCCATACTGTTCAGTAAGTGGAAAACTTTAATCATAGTGAGTTGGGGCCGCTTCTAGTGATGTGCTGCACTC
The DNA here is from genome assembly GCA_005392925.1 of Aquilaria sinensis. Lineage (NCBI taxonomy): Eukaryota > Viridiplantae > Streptophyta > Magnoliopsida > Malvales > Thymelaeaceae > Aquilaria > Aquilaria sinensis. The sequence continues at coordinate 23,522 of SMDT01000500.1, read as the reverse complement.
CACTCGGTCTGACTGGATTTATTTTTCTTCTTTCTTTCCAACTTATATTTTATCAAAGGCATTTTCTTTCTAATTGTAAATGGGAGATGTGATAGAGAACAATAATGTGATTCTAGGAGGTGGGGTATTGGAGGTTACCAGACATATAGAACAAGTCAAATCGATGTCGAGTTTGACAGAATCGAAAAGCTCGCACGTTAGTGTTGGCTTCCCATCATCAAGTCCAAGGTAACAGTCCTCAAACAAGGCGGGGCTCTTCTCTGAGTTGACCTTGGTTTCTCTCACGTTGACGTGGAAAGCCATAAGCTCACACAGCCATGGTGACTGAAGGATCTCAACATGCATACTCTGAGCTTGTGACTTGAAGGCCTGCCCCTGCTTGGAGTCATGAACCTGTGATCCATTTAAAACTAACAGAGCTTAGAACTGAATGAAATACGAGATTAAAACAAAGCCGATCGATAGGATACTGTTTGTGGTAACTTGACAACTAACATAATGAAGATGAAAGATTCATCTAGTTGCTTTGCACTTGTAGGGATTAAGGCTTAGATGATTGATGGATCAAGTGATACAACACCGAACCTAAAGCAGTTTGCAAAGGGAAGCTAACACACCTTGTCATACTTCTTCAGTATTTTTCGGATGGCAGTGGCATTGATCAAAGCATAGCTAACCAGGTCTTTCCCTTCTTGAATCAAAGCAACATGGTTGCTTTGCTTCTTGCCTTTGAACCACACAAAATACTTCTTAAAGCCGGAGGTCAGGTGCAGCTCAAGCAATTTCTGTGCGCGTGCATTGAAGCAGCCAACCACTGCTGACATCTCTATTAAAAGGGCAGGGAAGAAGGTTCCATCGCACACTGGACATGGAATTATATAAGATGGGGTTAGTTTGCCCACAACATAAACCAGATCTTGTATGTATGTGAGTTTAATAAAGAGATCGTCAGAAAAAGGTTCCTTTCTTAGCTTCAAACTGTCTATGAATATATATATCTGAATTTGTGGTCTACCTAGTAACCATAATATATTGTGCATAAACTGGATTAGAAGTTGAGATTATTTGAGAATGTTTTTCCAGTTGCTTCTACAAACTTTACCTCCTTGGAACTATCTGAAACTAGTAATACCACGAAGAAGAAAAAGCCAAAAGGGGGAGAAACAGGGATATCACTATGATTTGACTGAAAATGGTCGAGAACAAAAGATAAACAGCCATCAACCATGACCTCTTGAAAAGAAACAAGAAGTCTAGTTAATTATCATCGATCACCGACGTTAAACCCAATATTTGTTACCTAATGAGATAACAGAAGGATTGATACTTAAAACTCCATCACTTGCGTAACTGCAACAATAAACAGGATCAGAAATCTCCTTCAACAAGGCAACTATGAGCTAACTCTTAAGAGAGTCTAATTAAAATCTGAAATAAAAAAAAAAAAAAGGGAATTTAGAAGCAGCAGGCCGGCGTATACCTGGGCATTGCTGGGGACAGGACTGAAAGTGAGGAAGGCCATTAACGTCTTGCCGGGGTTGCGACTGATCTCTCCGGCACTTCTTCAGAATCTTCTTGAGCTTCTTGAAACCAACCCCAGGCAGCTTCTTCCCCTGCTCTTGCATGTACTCTTGATACTTCTTGCAGAACTTCATCTTAATTTTTCAACACAATAATACAATGTATTGAACCTTACGTGCAATTTCCTGGGTGTTTCTTTTTCTGGAATCGTTATAAAGTGTAATACTGTACAGCTTTCTCAGTGTCGGTCGGTTTCTGTGCGTACGTTCTTCTGTTGGGGACGACGGATATAAATAAAGGACTGAAGGGCCACCTCCCCAGAAGGTAAAGAAGAAGATGAAGGTTTCTATATGGAATTGAGGTGGCGTGTGGGATTTATGGATGATGAAGGGGAAAAGGTCAATTAAATAGCGGTTTGGAGAGTTTCAAACGGGGCTGGTAGTTATTAATAGCACTGGGCTGGTTATGAAAAAGTTGGAGGGTTCATGCATATCTTGTTCCTTCTCATCGATCGCCTTTATATATATATATACATATGGATCAGATTAATTCAGATTCAGCTCAACTCTTAATTTCTGTTGTTCACATGTGAATTTACTATAGGATTTAATTAATTACTCCTTCCTTGGAAATCAAGATAGAATACCGTGGGGTAGAAAAATATGTTTTGCTCTCTTAACACTTTTCATTTTCATTTTCATTTTTTTAAGAAAAAAGAGTCAGTTGGAATCATGGATTACTAGTGTAGTGCATCCTTTTTTGTTTTTGCTTTTTCTTCTTAGGAACATGAGCCGGCCGGGCGGCCTCCAAGCACTTAGATATGTAGCTAGAGAATGTTGGCTAGTGCATATTTATTATTTATATGTAGCAAGATTGCGCTGCTGGGCCTGGGCTGGCAAATCAATCTTTCCATTTGGATGAAAACACACTTCTAGAAAAGGAAAAGTTGAACGCTACCGTCGGTGCAACTGTAATTGACCTACAACACCCCTGAATCACGTAAAATAATGACGATCTTTAAAAAACGACAAATGCTCTACATATTTGAAAGATGACCAAAAGAAAAAAAGCGCAAATTCTAACAAATCCATTACATATACTCGCAAAACAAAAATGCAGAAATGGGGAAGATGTTAAAATTTTCTTTCAAAAAAAAAAAAAAACACAAACAAACGAACACAAGAGTTTCTAGTGTGGACAAAGGAAAATAAATAATCGTGGACCATACAATCAATTTCCTAAAGTGTGAGTGTATATTTTTTTTTAAAATGCTAGAAAGTATCGACCATTTTTTATAAAATAGAAATTTTCTGAAATTCATAAGAGATCCAGAAGAATAAAAGAGAAAGTCAAGATCAGTAGCAATGCAACCTGCAACAACCCACCAATCTTAAAAATAATGATCCTTACATAATTTGCTTTCATTTCTTGCTTCTCCTGGTTTCTTTTCCAAAAGTCAAAGTTTTACTGCACATATCCACTTCTAACAGAGAAGCAAGAAAAAACAAATTGAACAAACCGTCTGAGAGGAAAATAGTTTTGGGAATTAGGACAGTATTAAAAGATTATATTTTACTATTTAAAAAATTGTACAATATCAGAAACTATTTCTCAATGAAATTATTAGGGCAACTTTAGAAGAAGAAAAAAAACCACTACCAATCTAATCTATCTGCCACGTCAGAGGAGTTGTTGGTAGTCTCTGCCCCACGCTCACACGCACGTCTATTTGGTCACAGCGGGAGGATGACAGAAGGCGGCTGGAAATCACTACCCTTCTAAATCATGAAATTTACACTGATGCCACAAGACAATGAGGAGAGCTAAGAAAGGCACTGAGGCAGGGCTTCTTTAATTTTCACGAGGCCACGTAGATCGCATGTCTAAGTTAGTTTCCGCGTATTGCTTTTTCTGGTGAAGAAATACAGATGGTAATTGGAAACTGGTTAAGCATCTGCTTAATCCTCTGTTGCCACGTGGATTTATAAACTTCACCTCTTCTAAGAGGTCCCGTAGTTGGATTTCTAAATTCTTACCTTATTATTTTCATATTTCTCAAACAACCATATTGATATATATATTTATGCACACACACACACACTAAAATTCATTTTACTCCCTCGACTTTGACAACTCATTTAGAAGACATTTTAAATTTTAGCACGGTACAACTCAGTTTCTCTAATATTGACTGATGAGCATTTTACTCCTATGACTTTATATATGTTAGTTGACTAACCATTTAAAATTACATATTTAGATACTAAGCTTCTTAGTTTGTTTTTTTGATACCATATACTTTACTATCTAACAACTTAAGCCTCAACCTTCAAATATTTCACCACCATTTCGGCCGCGACTCTCCTCCGTGGACCACCACCACCCCAACTTTTGGTCATGTTGTTGCCATTGCTCCAGGCTGGCCACCATCATCCCACACTTTTGCTGAAGGCGCCTTCCCTAACTTTTCAGTCCTTATTCCAAACATTACCATCAAATCAATATCACACCCTAGTTTAGCAAGACTCGCATTGACTTACCACCCCGGCCTAATTATGATGATATTGAGAAGATTACTAAGTCCAAAATCCAAGACCATGTGAGGTCAGTCTAGTATGGGTTTGGAAATCAGAGTCTTTAAGCAAGAATTACTTAAGGGCATCACTGATGTCCAGCCGATGTTATTCCCCATGCCGTTAGCGAATTAGCCTCCCAGGTCAACCACTTCTTCTTAAGCTTGTAATTGGGGAAATTAGTTGTCATCATTGCACTCCCCCCACGCCGCTACCTCTTGTGACCCACCCTGCTTTTTATTTCTCTTCCTTCTCATTCGTACAATGAAATGGTTTTGGATCTTGGCTACGCCAATAAGGAAGCAAGGGTTTGCAACAAGAGTTCTGAATTTTTTTTTTTTTTGTGATTATTCAATACCTACTACTAATTATAAAATATATTTATCAACAAAAATTAATTGGTCAGTGGATTAGTTTTTTTTGCTAAAATTTTTTATACAAATTAGTTATTCTGTGAAAAAGGAATTATTCAAATACTAATTATTAATTAAATATAATATTAATTTTAAAATGATATTGAATATAACAAATTAAAATTAATTTTTCAATTGATTATATTTTTTTAGAATTGATTATATTACTCGAAAACAATATAGCATTATTTAATTTAGGCCTTGATTATATTACCTGTAGCATCAATTAATTTTTATTTTTTAGTATTTTTTTCAAATATTGTTTATAATCTTGAATCTTTTATAAGATTTGTGTTTAATTATCATTGTGTACTTGAAGTTATGTATTTCTATGATTTAGTAACTAGGAATTTAAATTATTGCAATCAAGCCATTGAACCATATCAAATCTAACAGGGTTAATGTCAAGCTAACCGAGTTAATGGGTTAAAGCGTTTAAGTGTTCTATGTTTTATAATTGATGGACTAAATTGCATTGAGCCGACATTCAGAGACAAAAAAACCTGAGTCACTATAACCCGATAGAGTAGAGAAGATTTTTGGCCTATTAAAGGCCTAAGGGCACTTTTGACCCTCAAACTCGGCCAACCCGGACACTTTACCCCTTGAACATGAAATCAGTGCAACTCACCCCTTCAACTTGGTAAAATGGTGTAGTTTACTCCTTTTCTCCCTCGTGTTAGCCACGTGATCCTTAAATCTTAACCCTGCTTCAGCCTCCGTTGGGTAAAATTCTAAAAAAGTACTCAACCATTTATTTTTCTTCCTATTTTCGTCTATATCCTTATAAGTTTCCAAATTTCTTCCCTAATAAACAATATGGCAAAGGCAACAAACAAGGTATGAAAAAGCATTGTTTACAGCTTCTCTCTGGCCTCTTCCACTGACCCCTCCCCAGTATCTCCATCTACTTCTTTTGTGCTCTATTTTTTCCTTCAGCACAAATTTGATTTATTCCATGTCCCTCTCTACTTCGTCTGTAACAAATTCCAAGAAAGAGGAATCTTAAGAGAACCAACCAGAAGACGCATTCCTTCAACAAGCATGCCAAAGGGCCTAGCGGCCTCGATTGGGCGAACCAGTCAAATCCATTTTGTAGATACGTCTTCGCTCCTCTCCTTCACTTCTGACGGACAAGGAAAACTCATCATCGACGGTGATGGCACCTGCCATGGATGGTACTTTGTACTATTCTCTTCTATTTTCTCTTCCTCAGCCGAAACCCATCTCGCACTCCTCCATTTCTCAGTTTTTCTATGACTCCCTCACACTCTTCGCATGGAAAACTACCGGTTTCTCCATTTGGTCGCTTCAAGTTAACCAGAGTAGTGGCAATTTCCATCTCCGATTGAATTAATCTCGAGCTCCCTTTTTACGGCCCATATGGTTCGAAAGGGCACCTACTGGAGATTAGAACCACTCTTCCATCTGGGTTTTCCTAGAAATTCAAATCCCATTGAAACCTGTTAAAGGAAAAGTTCCCGATATTGAATTTGAGCACCAGGATTGTTTGCTTCTTGTTTTTCCGGATGGAGTTGATAAAATTGATGTGAATTATCAAGAACTAAGCTTTGCGATAAATGACTTCCTCGATTTGAATTAGAAAGGGAAGTCAAATTTGCTCAGTAAGGAGCATATTTGCTCTGCGATAATGACTTCTCCAATTTACAAGTAGAGAAGTTGCTAGAAAGAGAAGGAGCATGGTGGATATGGACGGTGTTACTAAGATTTAGAAAGTTGGGGAAGGAAATAGGAAAGTTATAAGGTTATGGATGAAAATAGCTTGAAAAATAAACGGTTGGGGAGCTTTTGAAAACTTTACCCAACCGAAACTGAAGCAACGTTAGGATTTGATAAGCGCGTGACATGAGAAAAGGGGTAAACTGCACCACTTTACCAAGTTAAGGGGGTGAGTTGCACCAATTTCATGTTCTGGGGGTAAAGTGTCCGGGTTGTCCGAGTTCAAGGGCCAAAAGTGCCTTTAGGCCCCTATTAAAAGTAATCGATAGTCTTAGAAGCAACGAATGATAAAGCCCCGATTTGGTATTTGAGTGGAATGGAGTGGCCACCATTTTCTGTCCCCCACTCACCACGAGTCACCACTCTGCTATTCTATGCGGCCGGTATCCACCATTCCAAAGATTGAGAAATCCATGATATATTCCACTTGTTATTTTCAGTGGAAAGAGGAATATATATATATAAGAAAAACTAGTACAAGAGTAAGTTTTTTGGCTCCATCAGATCAGGAGGCTGATACATACATAGCAGCTAAGTTAGTAGGGCTAAATGAGCGGAAACAGTACAGAAGGGCTTGAAGCAATGTCTGGCCTATAATTAAGGGCCAACAAACGAACCTCCAGACGTATCAGGATTCAGGACTAGAGACATTACACGGGAAATTCCTATACTTTACACTCCCTTCATTCCTATTTAGTTAGTTCCTTTTACTTTTCATGCATTTTATGGAAATTCTGTCTTTTAACACTTTTCCAGTAAATAGTGGTAAATAGGTAAGAACAGGTCCACTTGAACCAGTAAACGGGCCCCTTTTTATTGGAGCTGGATTGGGCCTTCGACTTAAAGAGACGAACAAAGACCCATTTTCCTTCCTCAGACACGGTCGAAGGCGCCGCTACTGGTACTCTCGCGCATGCTCGTCGGTTCCGGAATAAGCAACGCGTCATATAGGTAGGCAGTCCACGTTGGAGAACTGCGTTGACAGCGACAAATAATGGCAGACGACAGACACGAGTGACGTTCGGGACTCTTCTTGCATCCTCCAGCAGCGCGTCCACTTCCACCAGCACCAGCTCTGGTCGAAAAGGAAGTTCATTTCTCCGAATCCGATTCGAGAAGCAAGCTTATTAAGCAGGCACCGAGTAGAGAAGGAAACAGCTAGCCTAGCAACAGGAAGCACGATGGCTGAGGAGAAGGCAGTGGCGGTGGTGGGGATCGACGAGAGCGAGCACAGCATCTACGCGCTCGAGTGGACGCTCAATCACTTGTTCGTTCCTTACCTTTCCAACCCTCCCTTCAAGCTCGTCATCGTCCACGCCAAACCCTCGCCGTCGTCCGGCCTCGGTCTAGCTGGACCTGGTATGTATTGTTCGCTTCAAATTAACCTTGGAATTGGATCTACTGCGTCGGGTATGTGAATATTTGTAAAAATTTGAAGGGGCTGCGGAGGTTTTGCCGTTTGTGGATGCGGATTTGAAGAAGATTGCTGCGAGAGTGGTGGAGAAGGCCAAGGAAATTTGTGCCAGCAAATCGGTATTCTGATTCCATATCAATTTTGTGTGTAAATTATGTAGGGAAGGGGGAGTGGCGAATCTTGATTAAGGCCTCTGGGTTTGATTTCGCAATCCCTTGTGCTGACTGGGACAAGTGGGCTTTATGTGATGTGCAGGTGGAAGATATTGTAGTTGAAGTGGTGGAAGGGGATGCTCGGAATGTGCTGTGTGAAGCTGTGGACAAACATCATGCCGCAATGCTGGTTGTGGGCAACCATGGGTATGGAGCTATTAAGAGGTAATTTCATCTGCGTGCCTGCCTGGAGATCCAATCCAGGGTCTTTTGGTTGTGGACAAGAAAATCTTAGCTATTGCTTTATAGTGCAGGGCTAAAGATATAATAGTAATTGTTTATTAACTTAAGAGGGTGTCGTGTTGGTATATGTTGCAGGGCAGTGCTGGGGAGTGTGAGTGACTACTGCACTCATCATGCTCATTGTACTGTGATGGTAGTGAAGAAGCCCAAGATCAAACTTTAAAGCCACACATCTCACATGCATATCTGTTTCAGCTTTGCACAAGTGTTTGTTTATGGTAGTACTACATAATAACTGTGATGGGATGGCCTGGCCTGCCACAATGTTACTTATTGTAGTCCGTTATGCATCGGATTAGATTGTTCTCTTCCTTACCTGTATTTGTTGGAGTACTGTGGCCTTCGTCCTTGTGTAGTGACAATTAGTGTCATCTGTCACGTTGTGTTCATCATTGTGGTGTTACAAATGTTAATAGAAGGTACTTGCTTTAAAGTACATTTGCCCTCATCCATCCAGTTTTGTTTTGCTTATTCTAATATCTGAGAGACTTGGTCGAATTTAATCTGTTCCGCTCAAGATTCATGTAGTGGACCGGTAACTCTGGACCATTTTGTCTAGTTGTTGAATAAAATAGCCAGCTCTCATTGTCTTGGATTCATAATAAGCCACCGGAGCGGAGAGGGTCATAGACCAATCTAATATTGAATTCTCAACCCGTACAGGGGGTAAAGGACAGCTGACAGGCATTGGTAATTTCGTCCCAATCATTTGAGACGTGTTTCATTTTAAGCCTAATTACCCATTTGCCCCCAAACTATGTTGACTAAAACACATTTACTCAAACTGTCAGCTCTCGTTAAATTATTATGACTTGGAAAGAGTAAATTCCATAAATTGCTTTTATATTGAATGTTCTATTTTGGTCCTAAATTTATTAAAATTGTTTTATTTTGGGTATTCATCAGATGAAATTCATTAAGTCATAATAATTATCTGATAAAAACTTGAGAAATTTTAATTTAAATATTCGGTAATTATCTTTCAATAAATTTAAACAGTTCAATATTTTTTACAGTAAATAGATAATTTAAATTAATAATTTTTTCTTTTTGAAACAAATAAGTTCAATTTACCGAATGAAAAAAAATGATTTAAATTATTCATTAACTGTAAAAAAATTATTATATAGATTAAATTTATTATAAAACAGTTACCAAATAGTTTAAATTATGATTTAAAAAATTGTTATAAGACAAATACTTTGATCTAAAAAGAGGTGAAATGATAAAGTGAGGATAACAAATCACGTTATCATCTTTCTTAATTTCTTTGCCAAACCTAAATATTCTAAAAAAGTAAATTGAAATTGTTAACATCAACTTTTTAATTTTATTCATGTTTTAGCCCTAATTTTGAATTTGTTCGTAACGCCTCTCTAACATGGTTAAAATGTTTTATTTTGAACTTTTTTAGATGGAATCTATCATCTCTAACGGAAAATGTCACATCATCGTATAATTGTAGAGGAAAATGCATATTTTAACTCTTGTAAAAAATTATTTTTGAAAAAAAAGCCTTAAAACCTTCAAATCTAACAAAAATACCCTTTCCTACATCTCCTACATCTCCTCCCTTCTCGGTGGCCCTATCTCCAGCCTTTCTCTCCTCCCATCTTTGGTCTCTCGCGAATCGGACTAAGGACGAAAAATCAGATGAATCAGGCAGATTTTTACAAATCAGAGGCAGACAAATCAACCGGATCTGGACGAATCAAAGGAGAAGGAGCAACGAATCACCCTCGATTCGAACGCCCGTGGTCGAGCAAAAATAGTGGCATTGATCTCACGGAAGTCGGGCTTCAATTCTGATTTAGGTCATCCTCATCGCGATGGTTGAGAGGATTTCGATTATGATGTATTCATTGCGGAACTTGAGCTTCGATTCCAATTCCGATTTAAGGCTCACCTCATTGTGACAGTTGAAATGGCATCGGTGTGATTGCCTGCCCCCTTATGGCAGCACGACACATCTACTGGTTGTTGGAGGACAATGAGATAGACGGAGGAAGGGGTTGGCAAGAGGGGAGGAGAGGGTAAGCCAAAGACGGAGGAGAGGGAGGAAAGGTTGACAAAGGTATTTTTGTTAGATTTGAAAGTTTTAAGGCTTTTTTTACAAAGAAAATTTTTAGAGGGGTTAAAAAAAGAATTTTCCTCTATAATCCTATGATGATGTGGTATTTTCAGTCTGAGATAACAAATTTCATCCAAAAAATGTCTAAAATGGAATGTTTTAACTATGTTAAGGAAATGCTATTAAAAAATTTGAGGCTGGGGTTAGAACAAGAATAGAATTAAAAGATTAGAGTTAATGTGTGATTTATCCATTCTAAAAAGCTCAGACAGAATTACGTTTTATATAATAAGCCTGATAAACGAAGATTACCATCTAAACCTCACCAATAACATTATGCAAAAATGTTAGGAAAAGATGTGATCAAAGTATTAATATAGTTGGACGGACATTGTAGCAATAAAAGCTACTGCAGCCATTACCAACGGAGAACTCTTGAAAACATCAAGACATCAAGGATGCAGTTGTGTGAGATTGTTTTCTTCTTTTCTATTTTTTATTTTCCTACGTGATTTAAAAACTTTCTGAAATCAAAGAGACTGGAGGAGTTTCTTCACCTTTTTAAAAAACAATTTTACGCTTGGAAGATGTATGAATATAGAAAAGTGATGCATATTTTAAGATACAAAAACTTAGAAAGTAAATATATAATGGGATCATTGGGATGGGAGAATACTAGTTTATTGAAGTTGGGCCAACGGGCCCAGACATACAAAAACAAACTACTACCTTGGGTCAATTCTTGTGTCCACAATACCTACAAGATGGGCTCAGAATAAGAGAAGAAAGAAGACGAGCTGATAAATCCAATCCCGCACATCTCAGGAAGGAGAAGATTGGCAGTGTCAGGAGGAGGAGAGGTGAAGACATAGGGTTCCCCATGATACATGAATGAACAAACTTTGAAAGATGAAGCCGCAAATTGATGACTATAAATCTTCCTCCGCCATAAACTCGTTGAGAGGATGACCACAGAATAAGGTGACTTCTCCATCTCTAATTCCTAGGCTTCCATCTGCAAGCAATTAAAAAGTTTAGCTTGAGTGACAAATAACTTGTATGAGCACCAGAGTTGTTCATGATCCGATGGCTGGACAAGTAATCTGATTTGCTGTTGTGGCGAAAGTCGTAATGTGTGGAAATGTAGACTCCCTTTCAAGGAAATGCAAATAGACTGGAAGAGTGGGATGGAGACTGAAGAGGGGAAGACTCTGAGGTCGGAATTGTAGGCAGGTCATCGACATTTGTAACGAAATCTGGGTACCTGAGAAAGAGCGAAGTTGACATGGGCCAAACATTTTCTGTTGTCTTACGCTACACCTACACGTAGCCAAGAAGAAAGTACATTTATTTCTCCTACGCAAGTCATGTGCAATGAGAATTACTCCACTGCAGTGCAGACTATGGGCATGCTCCAAATTAAGTTCTATCCCCTATAAAAAGGAAAGGGGCAACTTATACTGTTTTCTTTTTTCAAACATCTTTTTCTAAAAAAAAAAAAAGAAAATAAAAAAGAATACTACTTTTTTTTTTTGTTTCATTTAAAGGCAATCGTGTAATTGGGGATATGTTTTCGGAACACATACTTAAAAATTAAAAAAAAAAAAATTGAACGAGAAAATGAATAATTGAAAAATATGCTTTCAGAAAAATGTGCATGTGCGTAATATCAGATAAGTAAAACACTAACCTTCAAATGAAACCGGAATTTTTTTTTTTTTTAAAAAAAAGAAAAGTTAAATCAAGCCAAATTTGCCAGAAAAATCTTTAGCTGAATATTTAATCATCATATCAATGCATTGTTTGAAGAATCTTTAGTTTCTCAGTAGACTTAATTAATACCAGCAAAAATTAGTTTAATGAGATGATTGTTGCATGGAACAATTTTGTTCGTTGTGGTCATTTTAGGTTTGAAACGTGCGAAAAACTATAACCCACCGACACAAACAAACACAAACCTGAAAGTCAATGGGTGAAATTAAGGGAAAACCATAAACCGGGTTTGTACAACCTACACTTTATCCCAATTTTTTTTTATAATATCTGATAATAACTTTTAAATTTTTAATTAAAATTATAGAATAATTATATTCTAATAATTTTAAGATTTTAATATTTTTATAGCTAAAAACTTTTTAAAAATATTGATATGCATTTATAGGCAGCAAAATATATTGGTAGAAAAGAAAATTTGATAATTTCAAATATCTATTAATTATAAAAATATTATTAAAAAAATAAATTATTGAAAAATAACTATCGTATATTTTAAATTAAAATTTCAAAAATTGTTATCAGATAGTGTAAAAGAAACAATAGGCAAAGTGTAAATTTTTAAAAATAAAGAAGGTAAATTGTAGATTATGATAAATCTTAAAGGAATAATTGTAAGTTTCCCGTGAAATTAAAGTGACTTCCAAATAGGGTTGTTCATCCAACCCTATCAACTCGCAAAACTGCATAGACCGAACTGAATTGACACATTAGCTATGTAGGTTTATACAGGTTATTGTGCGATTTGGGTTTTAAAAATTAAAAACTAATGTATATGTGGTGCGGTTCGGATTTTAATTTTGAAACCCTGTAAACCCAAACCGAATCGCATCTTTAATAACCTCATAGAAACTTCTGTTTGAGACTAACGAAAGAATTGATGAGCTTGAACAAGTTGAATTAGGTAAAATAATGATACATCTCATTTGTAATTTATTATTCAACAACTTTACAAAATTTTTCTAGATAACTTAGACATCACTTGTTGTTGGTGTTGATTGATGACCACTCATTCAATACATGTTTTTTCTATGGAAGCATGTTCTCATAGTTAGGAATTTATTGTTCATAATTTTAATTCATTTTGAATGTCTTGTAACTCACACTTAGTGGTTCTATACAAGTGAAATCAAGATCATTACATATAAGAAGCTAAAATATTTTGAAGTAATTTTGCACTCTAATCAAGCATGGGCTTCGCAACCTTGTGTGGCATAAGCTTTGGACTCCACATACTATCTTTGTATTTTGTAACAAAAAGTCTACTTTGTGATTGTGATGTTCTAAAGTACGAAATTGTTGATATTTTGTAAAATTATTTAGTTTTCAAAACAACGTATTAACATTAAGATAAGTGTTTTGAAGTAGCTTAAATTGTTTTACAGGATAAACAAGATAAAACTAGTCAAACTGAACCGCACCGAATTACATTATATGCGGTTTGGGTTTTAATCAGAGTTTGTGATAAGCGGTGAAGTTTAGTTTTATATTATGTAATTCAGTTATTTATGCAGTACGGTTTAAGTTTATGCTAAATCCAGTCAAACTCGCACCGTGAACACCCCTACTTCTAAGTTACAGTTTGAATATTTATATTTAATTTCTGTCAAATGAAAAAAGAAGAAAAACTAATAATCGACCTAACCTAACTAACCAGTGCTGCATGTGGCATAATTCTTGGAAACGTTAGTTTTTATATTTTTTCAAGGTAACTTACAGTTAGCTCTTAAAGTTAGATTCATATTGTAGTCACGCTTTTTAGATTTGACATTCTTTTCATATTCTTTTTACATTATTTGACAGAGATTTTTGAAAATTTAATTTACATTATCTGATAGCAGTCTATCAATAGTTTCAATTTGTGTAGCTTTTTATAATTAACGTATGTTTTAAATTGTCAAATTCTCTTTCTATAAATACAAAAAAAAAAAAATCTTTTATATGTCTATTAGCTATGAAAAGGATACCATAGAACTCAAAATTACAAGAGTATAATTATTAGTTCAGACTAGGATTTCTGAATTATTGGTGTGAAATGGTATAAAAAAAAACAGAGGAAGTGTAGATTTTTAAAATTTAATATTGTAACTGAAATATATCAACTTAGGTTTACAGAGGCAACTTTAAAATATTTTTTTATGTAAGGATATATTACAACGTTTCCACATCAACCCACACGCACACACTAGTAATTTGCTACAAGCGTTGCATAAAAGCATAATGTATGTAGGAAAGAATAATATAATTATAAATTATTTATTTTCTAATAATGTATATAGTAAAATGAAGAACATATCTAGGCATGCCTATATTAGCAGTGGTCTCCTATATATGTTTTTTTATGACATTGTTAAGATGAGGATATTATTGTGTTTTTTCATGTTATAGAATTCAAAACATAAAGACAAAAGTCTAAAATAGTTAATAACCAAACGGTAAAAAAGACATTCAATATTTTAACACCTTTTATGATCTTTATCATGCATATATATAGACAAATTTTATAATATATAAAATAGATATAACCTATAGATATAGATGTATGGATATACGCATGCTCTGCAGTTGCAAATGCCATGAAAAGGGTGAAGATTTCAGGATCTTATGATAACATACTTTCATGTTATTTACTCATGTATATGCCACATGCATATTTGTTCATTTGAATTCAACATGGATATAGGCATGCATAACATGTTATATAACATATCAAGATCACATACATGTTGTGTTAAATAAATCCTAGCATGCTACTAAGAACATACATAAGAAATGAAACCTAACATGCTACTAAACCAAGAAAAGATGTGCACCTTTCTTCTTGGTTATTTTTGGCGAAAACTTGAGGGAGAACTTGATCTTAGAGGAGTACCTTGAAGCTTGAAATAGAGATGAACAATTTCTATATAAATCCATCCACAATGCTCTCAAAAAGTGTTTAATATTTTGGCCTCTAAAGGAAATAGGAGGAGAATAATTTTCTCTCAAGAAAATGAAGCAAATGGAGTGCCAAATTCATGCTCAAAATGGCTGGCCTCTAAAGTCTATTTATAGATGACCAAAAGGCACACCTTTACACCAAGAAAGGTGTCTTTTAAGCCAAAGAACACTTCCTTTGGCTAAGGGTCATGTATGGTGGCGAAAATACATGTCTTTTAGCCAAGGAACACTTCCTTTGGCCTATAACCACCCCATAACTATCTTATGGCGAAAATACATGTCTTTTAGCCAAGGAACACTTCCTTTGGCCTATAACCACCCCATAACTACCTTATGGGCGAATATACATGTCTCTTGATGTCAAAAGACATCATTCTTGGTGCAATAACCACCCCAACCACCTCATGGGCGAATATACATGTCTATTCACTCAAGGAACACTTCCTTTGGATGAAAGAACATGTTCTTTTAGCCAATAGTCATCTCTTTTGATAAAGAGACATACCTTTACATAAAAGATGTGTCTCTTGGTGGTTTTGAGCTAAAAGCAAAGTGAGCTGGCACAAAGCTAGCTCACTATGCTACTTATGCACCATTGAGCTCCTCTGAGCTCCAATCAAGCTCCATGAACTAAGGTCTAGTTCCCTAAACTGACCTTGAGCTGGAGTTAGCTACTTTTAGCTGAAGTGAACTGAAGCCCAGCTACATTCAGCTACCAAAAGTTGAAGTGAGTTGACTTGAGCTGACTTGAGCTAATATGAGCTGAAGTCCTTCTACTTTGAGCTACTTATAGTTGAAGTGAGCTGACTTGAGCTGAAGTCCAGTTACATTCAGCTACTAGAAGCTGAAGTGAGATGACTTGAGCTAACTTGAGCTGAAGTCCAGTTACTTTGAGCTACTTATAGCCGAAGTGAGCTGACTTGAGCTAAAGGGAGCTACTTTTAGCTGCCTTAGATAGCTGTTCAAGCTAGAGTTAGCTCAATCAGCTCAAATCCTATCTTAAAAGGATCTTGATGCGTCAAGAATTCCAACAAAGAGGGCCTTTCATGCACGTACGGACTGAGGTGTCTGATTCTCGCATCTTCGATTCATAATAATGTTGCCTGGAATCCAGATTAATAAATAAAACTAATGTGGCAACATGGTAGTAATAGTACGAGGCTACGAGCTAGCTAGTGGTAATCACTTAATAGATGCTCTGGATCACTATATTTAATTTTCTATTCTATGTGGATCGATCACTACTAGATCTGCGTATGTTTGAAGACACTAATAAGTTGGTGCTCTTTTTCCTATAGGGGTATTTGCAAAGCATGTGCTTGCATTGTCATCTATATATTGGAGATGATGAATTTCCAGCATAATTAATGGTTTTAAAATGAATTAAAACACAAATATATATAATCAACTGATTCCTTTCTTTCTTTCTCTCTCTCTCTCTCTCTCTCTCTTGTCTATTTATAAAAGGATAAATATTGTGTGCAGTGATGTACTTAAGTGTGCAGGAAAATGCCAACAATTTTGAAAAAAAATAAATTATGGAATATATATATATATACACACACACACACACACAAAAAGACTATTAATGTTCTCAAATTAGTTATTTTATTTCTCAACATTTCTATATCATAAATGATATTCTTACAGTTAAACATGTTAACTTGTTATCAACTTTGGTTGTTGATTTTTTGTCTCCTCACACCACATTTTTTTTTTTACCATTTCTTACTTTGTTATCTCACTTTGTAGGTTATAGAAAATGACCAAAGCGTATGATCAAAGTAAAAAAGAACGGAACAAAAAATGAAAATTGGCAATCAAACTGTAATTTACATTGTGGCACCAGCGGGAGGCACTATAGCGCCACAAGCAAATTAGAGTTTGCACTTTTGGGGCTCCTAACACCGTAGGGTTTGAGAACCCTCTGCACTTCATCCTCTTGGCATCGTTGCTCCAATTTTCCCTTGTTTTCGGCATTACAATGCCAAATGTAGAAATTTGTGGTCCCATCTTTCATTTTTGAATCTTTACTTGTAATTGGTTGAGGGTTTGATATCTTAGGTTGATAGTGACCCAAAGCACCTTATCACTTAGAAAAAAATCTTTTTGAAAGATTTAGAACTGGAGCAATTTTGACACATTTTGGCTATTTTCTTTTAGTGTTTTTTTACTATTTTCTTGAGCTTAGTATTGCATTGATTGATTGGTAAGCCACAATTATTTGCACCATATATTTTTTTAAAACTTTTGAGAAAAACCAAAAGGAACCGGGATTAAGAAGAGTGGAGTGACTATGTATTTATTGAAAGACTAGTCTATTTCACTACGTGAAGAGTAATTGAACTTGCTAATGCCCCTTTCTATGCTAGTACTTATGATGAGAGTCTTTACTAGTTTAGAATAGGGTGAGTGACCCTTGACTTAGGAGAATAAGGGTGGAATAAGTTAACTTCACCAATTAGAAGGAAAATCAAAGCAACAAACCTAATTTTCTAACTAACATAGTTAAGTAGTGAAAATCATAAAAAGTGTGATTTTATTAACTTATCAAAAATTCAAATTTATATTGCTTAGTTTTCTCTTTCCTTATAGTAACTCAAGTAGTTTAAATTGTTATTGTTAATTCTTAATCAAGCAAATCACCAATCTTTCATTGTTTAGCTAAAGTGGGTTTTAAGTTAGTGGTAATTACTCAGTAAGACACCCAATGCTTGTAAGAATGATTCTCACTCACTTTATTTGCACGTGTCCTGTGCGTTTATGGATAGTGGCTTCAAAACTCATAACAATATAAAACAATTTTTGTTGCCAACAATGTTGCTATAATTTACCTGTAACATACTTCCTCAGTCCTAATATGTTTGCTCTATTTAAATTTGCACGCCAATCAATGCATGCTATTGTTTTCCTTTTATTGAGTTTGCCCCTTATTTATTCTTTACTTGTTAACTCTCTCAGCCGTTACTTCTATTGCCAACCTCAGTCCTTTCCTTTATCAGTTATCGTCGTATGTTGTGTTGGAGTACCAGTCAGTCCTTCCCTCTATTGCCAACCTCACTAGAATACTAGTCAGTTCTCATCGTGCATCGTGTCATCGGGCATGAATGGTGTCAACCATAGAGGCTAGGTCTGTCATCCTCAATCCGTCACTTTTGTCGAGTCTGGTGATCCATCACGTTCCTCGAGTCTGTTGCACCCGTTAAGTCCATCGTTGTCGTCTCGATCTTTGGGAATTGTACAGATAGAATAAGAAAGGGTCTAAGGCCGTCGATGGTCATGAACAACATTAATCTTAAAAGTTGTGTCCTTGATCTACCGTTGTCCACGGTCCTTTGAATTGCTTCTATACAATCCCTTGAATCGTTTCCATACGATCCCTTGATCCATCGCCATCCACAATTGGGTTTTATCCTTGATCGCACAATCGAGGTCTCACCCTTGATCATGCTTCGCGCCCTTGATCCTTGTCAGCATTAATCACGCTTTGGTACCTTGATCACTGCCATTGCCTCCTAGTTCCACTACTGCCCTTGATTGTTGTCGTATTCGCTTCTTGGATCTCACAACCTACAATTGAACCTATGATGGGAAGAGTAAGATCGATTTAAAATTTCGGCAAGAATTGGAAAGGGGTATATTTGACATTTGGGTTAGTAAAACTTACCAAAATATGGAAATTGAATTTTTTTTTTTTTGAAATAGCCTTAAAAAAAAGTGGCGCAAAGAAAATGGGATAGATTGAGTAATAAGTAAAAGTGGAATTCTAGAAGAGCTTCTAAATTTTCAAATTTATTTCATTTCTCCATATAATTTTTATGCAGAACAAAATACTCTTAAATGAATTTTTTTTTAGCATAAAAATGCTACTCCCTTCGTCCCGATTTGTGTGTGTGTGTGTGTGTGAAAATATAAAATAAAAAAACTAGAAAAGTGATGAATATATCAACTGAATTTCGACTACATTTATGTATGGGACGACTGCATTCATGGTTTTTTTGACTGGCAAATTTAGTCAAAGTTCAGTTAGGTTGCAGTCAGAGTTTAGTCGCTCCAGCTGCTTCCCTTATTTTTTTACCCTGTTGAAGTTCAACATTCTCACTCTCACCTCACTACTGTCTCTCACTCTCATCTCTCATCTCTGCCCGTCTATCACACCCGTCCGCGTTGCTATCCGTTCACCTTGCCAGTCTACCATCCGTCATCCCCGTTAATGTTGCCGTCTACCTCAACCATTTTTCGCCTCACCTAATCGTCTATGTCACCATTTTTTGCTTCGTCTGTCCACCTCGCCTCCTAGACATCCTCACCATCCACCTCGCCTCTTTGACCTCATCACCGTCACCTCCGCAGCCTTGTTGCCATCCAACTCAGTCACCTCCTCAACCTCACCACCGTCACCTTGGTCTATTTTGCCTCCACCTCCGCCTCACTGTAGTCGGTCTCCTTGGCCTCGACCTCGCCGCCTCTTCTGCCTCCGCCTCAACCTCATGGCCATCACCTGGTCTCCTCCGCCTCGACCTTGTCGTTGTCGCCTTTGCCTCATCGTTGCCACCTCGGTTTCCTCGGCCTCACCCTTAGGCTTCTTCACCTCAATCACCTTTAGATCTGAGTTTTTTTTTTAATTTTGATTTTTGAATTATGATTTCTGAATTTTATATTTGGGTATGTATGTTGATTTTCATATTAATATAAATGTATTTTATTTAAATTTTAATTTCATTATTTGACTATTTTGTTGCTAATAATTAAAATAAGTTAATATTCATACCAATTTAATGTAACTATCAATTAAATAACAAGTGAAATAAATAACCAATTATATTAAATAATAATCATATTAAATAATAGTGTATTTTTTTTAAGATAAAAGTGTTAATATAGCGACTGACCGTGGCTATTGCTGATATAGCGATTGAAGTAATCAGTCGCACAATTTAAAGCAGCTTACAATATTTTCAACTGGTTTTTGACTAAAAGTTTCAATTGTTTTCAGTAGTTAAGATTTAGTTGCGAAAATATTGTGACTTGAAAAAATGCGACTATAATCCACAGTAGCAAAGAAGTTGCTTTTGACCAATATTGGGACTGAAATGTAACTAAACTTTCAGTTGTGATTTTGCATCTGTGTTGTAGTAATTTATTCTAACTTATTTGGAATATTTGACTTAATCCAATTCTTTTTCTTTCGTTCAAGCCTTAGGAATGATTAATTTTTATATGACCAATTTTATATTTCTATTGTCATTCCAAGTTTTATGTCGCTGTTAATTTATCGGATGCTATTTGATTCAACCAACCATATTTTTTTTTTAAAAAAAACGTAACTAGCGTGAAGACCTGTGTCAGTAGGTAGTCCACCACCAAATTAACAAAGGAAAACAAAATCAAAATCGAAAACTTGGATAACATAGAACAGAAAGAGTAACTCAAGAACCCTGTTAAAATATTTCACTTGAATTCATTTTCTTATTAGGCAGCCAAGCCATGGTCTTTAATTGTTTGAGAAAATTAATGCAATACGAAAATTAATTTGTCGATGAGAAAATTAATGCGTCGATGAGAAAACTAATTTGTCGATAATCACGAATATTAATCTTACGTGATTTCTTAAAAAAAGTTAATTGTGATCCTATATTTTGACAAAGCTCCTCCACGGCTCCACCTATCATCTATCAGATCTAAATTGGATATTTTAACATGACATATAATTTGGGTTTTGTTTTTCTAATGTATCTTAGCTTTGCCATGAGTTATCCGATTTGAGCTTGCTTTTAGTTTATTTCTGGTTATGGGAAATGTTAAATAATATCACATGATTTAATAGAGAAGTTGCTTGAGACTTTATATTATTGTAATGAAGCCCATTCACTCAATATCACCAATTCATTTTAAGTAAGATAATTTAATAGCGAAAATATCATTTATTTCATTCTAATACAATGTGACGTTCTATTAATGTTCTCATGGTTTTCTAGATATAAACAACAGAACGGCTTACTTTGGCTATAATTTTTTAAAGGTTAAAAATTATTTATTGTCTCTGACCTTTTTGTGTTGTCCTAAATTGGTCATTAATCTTTATTTTTTCATCCTAAAATCCCCAATGTGTTAGATCTCTGTCCCTGTCGTAGTCCTTTTGTCACTTTCATAGCTAATTTTGATGGAATTTCCGTGAAAAATGCTAATTTTGGTCCCTATTTTTTTCTTCCCACTCAAACCATCCTTAAGCTATAGGATTTAACACTCCACCCTGAAACTTTAGCCCACTGGTCAGACTCGACCAACCCCAGCCCCACCTACATGGAACTTTTAGATTTCAAAACCAACACCAATACCTCCAACTCTATTGCTTATTCTTCTTTTCCTTTTGTTGCCGATTTTGCTCATAATTTTGCTTCCAATTCTTCTCCTTCTCCTTTTGCTCCTGATTCTCCTAGTCATCTTCAGCTGCCATGAAAACTCCCCCTTCTGTCATCGATACATCTTTTGCTATTGCATCCAAATCTCTCACACATCGATGCTAATTTCTTGCCATCAATTTGGATCCCAGCAATAGTTAACTACCCCTCTACTTTCACCACACCCACCCAACACTGATGAAGTGCTCCACCAAGGATGAGGGTGAGAATTTTGATACTATGTAGTTGATTTTAATGAAGGAAATTTAGTGTACAACTAATGAACAATTTAATTTCTAGGATATAAAATAAATATGAAATTTAAGGCATACTTGGTTATCATTGTAAAATTGAGTAATAGTCTATTTGATTAAAAATGCCTTTGTGAGTATGTTATAGAAGACATGACTTATTTTAAATACTCAGAATTAGATATTTATTAACTTGAAAATACAAGTAACTAAATTTGATGATTCACACTGAACACTTGACTAGAATTCTCTTTATGGTGATAGAGAAGTATGGATGACAAAATAAAAGAAGGATAACCTCCAAAAGTTGTTTAGGCAATCTTATTTGCACAATTCTACCGACTTATATTTATAAAGGTGAATTGATGCTTATGAAGAGTTATAACTCTTTATAAAAAAGTCACAATTCTTCATTAAAAGTTATACTAGTTTGCCAAGAGGTACTTTTATCCACGCATAACTTTTTGCTTTAAAATAAGGTTATAACTACCCTTAGAAGGATGTGTTGGTTCGGCTATCGAGTCACAATTCTTCTAAGAGTTATGTGTTCTTAAATCAAGGCATAATCACCTCCTACATGTTATTAAATTTACCTAAAATATGACAATTTACTAAAAATTATGTTATTTTACTAATTAGGGTAGTTATATACCCATAACTACCTCTCTAAGGGCCATATATGTTGAGATGAACATGCCCTTTCATCTAAAATTCATATTTCTTCATGATATGAGTAATTATAAGGTGTTATTAAGTAATTATCTCTTGTTTCAAGGTGTACATATACATGCCATACAATCATGGCAACTTTCTATTGGTTCTAAGGTGATCATTTATCACACACATGTACCACATCATCCTAACCACTTAACTACTTCTAGTTAATGTTACAAGTGACAACATGAGTTAGTGTAACAACACTAACATATGATGTGATCACACCAACCAATAGTAAAATAGGTATATTTATGAAATTTAGTCTAAGGGTCATATATGTTGAGATGACATGTCATTTCATCTAAAAGTCATATCTCTTCATAATATGAGTAATTATAAAGTGTTATTAAGTAATTATCTCATGTGTCAAGGTGTACATATACATATCACACAATCATCATGTGGCAACTTTCTATTAGTTCTAAGGTGATAATGTGTCACACACATGTACCACATCATCCTAACCACCTAACTACATCTAGTTAATGTTACAAGTGACAACATGAGTTTATGTGACAATACTAACAAGTATATCTTAGTGCATTTATGAAATTTAGGAATCACTCTTTTTAACCACAATACAACTTTCAGTCCCTAGATGGACATATAAAATCGTAGCAATCTTCACATAGTTGTCTATTTCGGTTCTCAAGTTTTAAAAAAATACCAGAAAATTTTGATTTTTTGAAGTTTGATTCAATTTTTGCTGCAAATTGGCAACAATGTCCCTCCAACTAATGGTGTGACATTGGTTACTTCTGGACACCAGCTTGGTAAAGGCACCACCAATCGGCAAACGTCGGCCGTTTAGCAATGAGGCGAACTTTGACACCTGCATGGTGATAATTCTAGCAACTTTGCTTTCTGCCTTGATTTGTGCAATGAGTTTAAACTTTACCATTGGGCTAATTATGGCTATGGCGGGTTGCGGAATAGGTCACGGCTCCCTCTTTTTGGATATCCTCAATTCATGATAAAGGGATTCGATTGGATTGAATGATGGCTAGAGGGACGTTGGACAGTTGAAAAGGCAAGTAGCAGTGATGTTAGACGTTCGGGTGGTTGGATCGATAACAAGATTAATGGAAGATGGAGGAAGGATGAGTCGTAAAGGTGGCGGCAATAAAGGGAAAAGGTTTAGGCTTTGGGCATAAGGAGCAAAAAATGTATGGACCAGAGTTGGCATTTACCATAGAAATCACGTCAAAATTAACCATGAAAGTGAAGAAAGGATCATGATTGAGACGAAATCT